>JAUOBX010129598.1:0-10989 GCA_032360705.1 Eupentacta quinquesemita
CTTCACCCCATTTAGTTTTAGTTTATAAATGCAGATAACTTTTGCTCGTAGTGTTCAGAGGGGATTCTATAGGTCATTATTGCGCAATATTTTACTGAATTTATGGTCACGCACGAATCTTCCCCGCGAAATGGTAAATCTGAGACCTAATTTTCCGAGATATTATCACCGCCTAATGTTCTTCAGGAAGCGATCATACCTTTGGGTGGTGTATTGACTTTGTGGTCTGTCTCATCAAGACAAATATGGTCATTACATCAACTCTATAGGTCACAGGGTCAAATGAGGTCAAAAGGTAAAATGAGGTCAAACCGTCAAAGTAGGTCACCAGATGCAGTTCACACTTCAGAACGGAATTTTCCATAATACCACCCCTCTAAAATGTTAACTTGGCCGAGAAATATTTTATCCTCGAATGACCTTAAATGTACCAAAAACATGCATTTTTTCAGTCGCTTGCGGCCAACAATTCTGTGGAAGACCTGTGTCGAATTTCGATTTGACATAATTGATGAATGGCATCGTTTTGCCGAACCCTACCATAGGCCTATCCAAGTCTCAAAAACCTAGGCCATGGGTCTAGGCCTAGGACTGGGAATAACCTTGAATGACTTTGGCCTAACACAGAAAATATTTATATTAATCCTCGGTATAATTATGTGCAGTCCACATACCCAATTAGAGCTCAATACAAGTTGGCGTTGACGAGCTTTTCAGTTTTTGTCCTCGTGTGACCTCAGATGACCTTGAACTAACACCAAAAACAATAGGGATCTTCATCACCATAGATGGAACCAATACACATAATCTTAAACTGATATATGATTGCGGTCTTCAGATATCAAGCGGAAACCATCAATGTCAATTTTTTTCACACTTTGTAGTGTTTCGGGCTCCTCGACGGTAAAAGAAGTGTATAACCGCAGATAACTTTCGATAAGAATACCGTAGTGGGGTGGGGTAAATGACTTTGTGGTTGGTCTCACCGAGACAAATCTGGTCATCACAAAAAGTCAGCTCCATAGGTCACAGGGTCAAAAGGTCAAATGAGGTCAAAAGGTCAAATGAGGTCAAACTTGGTCACCAGATACAGTCGACCCTTCCGAACCGATTTTTCCATTACACTACCCCCTTAAAATGTGACTTTGGCTGGGAAATCGGACCCTATATCTTTAAATGACCTTCAATGACCTTGAATGACCTTGGCCTGAAACAGAAAATAATTATATTCATCCTCAGTGTGCAGCCCATATACTCAATTTGAGCTTAATACACTTTGGCATTCATGGGATATCAGGCTGACAAGCTTTTCAGTTTTTGTCCTCTCGTGACCTCGGATGACCTCGAACCAGCACCAAAAACAATAGGGACCTTCATCACCTTATGTGGAACAAATACACAAAATTTGACTCTGATACATGCTTGCGCTCTTTAGATATTGGATGGAAACCAACTCTTCCCGTACACACACACACACACACACACATACACACACACACACACACATACGTCAATGCACGACTGCATAGATTCCTTTTGCCTTTGGCAAGGAATCGAAAAGGACGGTTCGGGCATATGTAACGTGGGTATTTCACCTGGCGCCCAGTTTCCCCGCCTTCCTACATCTTTGACATCAACATCCTTATGCATATTACTATTATTGTTGATGAAAGTACAAGCGCAATTATGAACTAATTGTCGCCGTGCGTGAATACCGTGCCATAGGCCGAGGACTGACAACTTATTTTCACTTCATGATAACATGAGAACCAAAAGGTTCCAGGAGTGTCATTGCATTTGATCTTCAAATGAACTGAAGCATTTTGGTCAGTTTATACTTTCTATATATGTGTACAAGGTTTCATTTCGAATCCAAATTTAATTTCGAATCATAACAGTTTATTTGATGGCATCTGCAAGTCTGTCACACAGACTAAACACTAAGACTACAGCAATGAATCTAGACGCAATTTGTGTATTGTTCTTACCTTACTGTTGGTGACCTAGCGATTAAAGTATTCATCATTAGGCCTACCCGCAAATAATAAATAATAATAATCTGTCAAGTGACAATCTATTAGGTAGATTTCCCAAAGCTCCTGTAAGTGTCTGCTTCTGTTGTATCAAATTGGAAAGATTACAAGTTAGTGGTTGTATATAGCCAAGTCCCATTGAATCGAGGTATTGACCTTCGTCATGTATCTCCCTGTCTCTGGACAGTGCCCAGATCTCAGATGCGTGAAGTAGCTTGAAGAGCGTATAGCACTGTCTATTTTGTGCTGGATACTAGTTCAATATATTCTAGTAAGAAATATATTCATTCCTCCTTAATAATCCTTAGCGAACATCGACAGCATTTCTAAATACTCAAAACAAATACTTTAGACTTGTGGATTACCAGACATCTTTCGCCTGTTCAGTCACCACATTGCCTAATCAGTTTCAGGTATAACCACCTAATTACTACCGATATCTGATTTTCTCCTTTCGTTGTTTTTTAAATATTTAAATTGATCGGCGATTGTGGCGTTCTACTTTCCCGCCTTTCTGATCGACATACGGCATGTACTTTGTTTCTTATTCATGGCTCACGGTGCGAAATCATGGTTTGACATGGTTGCACGGGGTTATTCATGCCTAACGAGGTGACAAATGACACTCGCGGAGGGCTCGAGACAAAATGTTGGAGATTTTCGATCACGAGCAGGGCGTATTGTGAGATAAACTGGTCGAGCTGGTATGCTGTAACCTACACAGATTTAAAAGCATGATATCGAAAGATGTAGAAAGACAGATGGGTGAATATTTTGGCTTGCTCTACCCGAAATCCCGGGAATAGGGCTGAAATTCCGCACAAGGGACACGAACATATCCTAAGGGAACGAGTATGAGCAATATACAATTTCATTATTGCTGTCAACATTTTTGAGAGTGGAAGGTTTGAGAATAGAAAGAAGTCAATTTAAATGTGAACAGACCTTTAAAAAGGATATATATCCGTCCCCTACGACGGAATATTGATAGAACACTATGAACTAAATATGCAATTACCACACCAATGGGGTGCATAATTCGCGAGATTCCATTTTATGCCCATTTTATGCCCATTACGAGCATGCATATGTAAACTTTCAATTTATAATTGCAGTACAATAGTGCATCAAGTCGAATTATTCAAAATCAAGCAATTAGAAATCGCGTCGTGCCTAATACAGTAACTGTTCAGTAATCACATGCAGTAGTCTGTCTTTAGACACGGCTATATACTGGGATAACTCGAACTTCTGCGTATACCTGCATTTTTACTGTCCTCAAGGTCATGTATTGTCCTAATAATTACTACGGAAACACAAATACAAAGAATATCGAAACAACATTTTGTATAATCATTAACTAGTTTGGAAAGCTCTTCTAATTGGCTATTTTATGAATATTTATCTCCAAGAAATTGTAAAGATGACATGGATCAATGCCTCATCAAATATACACGTGTATCCACATATTATGCCTATTCTTATCACTTTTAGCTGGTAATTTGACCATATAAGGAACTGGTAATTTGTAATAGAAGAGTGTTCTCGAAAGCTTACGGTATAGTTTGTATACTCGCTCGGCGCAAATAATATACAACCTGGTAAAGACACGTGTCGTGTTTTCGTTTCACTGTGGCCCAAGATAATCCAACTATTTGGATTCGGAAGCCTATAGATGATGTTTCGTCTCAAAATATGTATTGATGACGTCACGGAATTTCTGTGGTCTTCTGTTCACGTGACCTCCTACCCAGCGATGTACATTGGCTCGTATCGAATAGGTTATATCGTCACTATGATAAGTCAGTGTGAAATTCATTCCGATATAGTGTGAGATTATTTTTTTTTGCAAACAGACCCGTCCATTATTCATGCAGGTGATGCGAGACAATTTGGCCTCTCAAAAAATGAAATGACAATGCGGGACGAGACGAGAGAATACTCCACGGGAATATTACAATTACAAAGTGTTCATGCATAATCAGTCCCGATACACGTTGGAATTAATTTTGCGGTGATGTCTTTGTCCGGGGGATTTGAGATCTTCAAGGTGTAATTACTGAATTAGCCACACTAAATTGAGGGTCCTCATTCATAGTACCGGTGCAGGTTTCTGGTTATAATGGTTACAGACTCGAAAATGACTGAAGCTGCCCATTCACAAGGGCCCGTAGAAGATTTGTAATAAGCCAGTTCACAGTTATCAATGCGCACGCTCATAGCGGCTGAACCTAATCAAACGGATTAAACGTTCGGGATAAGACGAAATTTCACATATTGACTTATCGTTACGGTGTATTTTTGAACTGTCATAACTAGTTGGGAATTATGTAATTTCACCCAATCTCCGATTCATGTTATTGTCCTTGAGTGTGGGGGAAATGTTAGTGAAGTTTTGTGGTGAAAAGACTTATAGTTTTCCCCAGAGGAGTTCCGAAAGATTGCCCTACCTCCGAACGAGCGATATCTTCATCACTTGTTACACTGTTCGAGCAGTTCGGTCTCCGCGCACCCCCGCGTTGTTATTTGGAAGCTGCGACTACTTCTGCACTTCACCTTGTACACTACCTGCAGTGGTACACTTGCCTCGATTCTAAGGGGTAGGCCTATGGCGATGAAGTGAAGGGAGATGGACTAAATGAAGCGTGAATGAGTGCCGCTCAAATGGTTGTGGTAACTCCGACTACTCACAGATCTGGGCAACCAGTAAATTCATATTCTATTTGGATTTTCGAAGTGCTAGGCCTCCTAGATAATCGGGAAAAGCCCAGCTGCCCAAAGGCATTCAAGAATTGTCAGATAGAGAATATATCGAGTTATGGTTCTATTGAACAAGTGCAACATTACTTTTTACACAACATTACTTTTTACACTGTTCGAGCAATCCGGTCTCCGCGCGCCCCTGAGTGACCTTCGACACAAATCATTAGCATACGGCGTGGAATGCAACTGTGAACAGGCTTATTGTCACGACTGTTTCAATTAAATTAATTATATATAGGTCTATATATATATATAATATTATTCAGTTCAAGACCGCAGCAACTCATCACCAGTGATTTCAAGCAAAAATATTCGGGGTGATATTTCTCTTTCACAACATGAAGAATTTTGGCTCCCAAGTGCGGAGTGCAACATTCATACATGTGTGGTTTGATAGGCTGATAGCCTTCATGGCAGGGATGACAGTCGTGTCATCCATATACCCCAGAGTACGCGTGGTCTCACCCGTAATACCGACACCTGCCGAAACGTGATTAAATCGTCGCCCTAACATCATTTCATGCGTTAACAGTGGACACTTTGGTGGACTAGTTGGTGTGTCTAGGCCCAAAAGATAATATTGAACCGTTGAGGGCAATAATTAAACGATAGCAATTAAACTTGCGTAAATCAACCACACCTGCGAGAAACGAGAAGAGTTTGCAATGAGTAAAAATTGGATGAACGTCGCATTTGAAATGGATATCGACTGATCGAAAAGGAGAAATTATTCTAATTCTTATTTCAATGCGCATTGTTATTTAGAAGCTGCGACCACTTCTGAACTTCGTCGTGTACACTATCTGCAGTGATACACTTGCCTCGATTCTAAGGGGTAGGCTTATGGCAGTTAAGTGAAGGGAGATGGACTAAATGAAGCATGAATGAGTGCCGCTCAAATGGTTGTGGTAACTCCGACTACTCACAGTATAATAGAGTATTACTCACAGATCTGGGCAACCAGTATATTCATATCCTATTTGGATAGGCCCCCTCGATAATCGGGAAAAGCCCAGCTGCACGAAGGCATTCAAGAATTGTCAGATAGAGCATATATCAAGTAATTTTTTCATTGAACAGCCATAATGAAACAGATTTTAACACAGTTTTACGCGTTTTGGAACACAACGATCTATTTGGATACGCTGCCCCTACCTGAACTCTACAAAACAACTATTTCTTTCCACTGATCGTTCGGATGTGGGGAGATACATAGGCGATTTCCAGTTTCTTCCAATTTTGGGCATATTCGGTCAATGATGTAGGCTTACTCGTTAAGTTGAGCCAAATGTGCAAATGTCTATCCAAGGAGGAACATAAGGCTTCTTAGATTCTTTCGAAGAGATGAATGTGGACATAGCATTCTCAATAGCAGCGCGAAACCCATTATACAAAGGCTTACCGTCGCTACCGACGAAGTAGCATGATTTTGTTAGCTGAGAAAATTGTCAAATCAGTCTTTCAAGTGACTCGTCAATCCATGAATTTCAGCTTTGCGGTACATGGATATTTCACCGGTGTTCTATTTACCGACTGAAGCTTGTTTTGTGCTGATAACGATGGAAGGGATGTCATCGTGGTCACTGGTGCCAGGAACAACTCAAGATCCTTCCACGAAAGTTGGTTACATTGCTGGTGAAGAAAAGATTAAGTATGCTGTTCACTCCAGTGGGTGTCCGTACAATTTGTTCGGGACCATGCAAAGTCAGTAACAATGTAGAGGAAAAACTCTCCTGGATAACGGTACTGTTTCTACAGCATTAATGGCTATGCCCGACGGCACCAACTACGGTAACATCACCATGAGGAGATGACGCATCTCATGCCCTACCACCACTACTGGAGCATTCTTTTTTCAATGGTTTACTCGCCAGACACGGGTACCGATCCCATACAAGCCGATGATGGTGCATACCTAGGATACAGCACTCTTGTCAGGCTCACGGACCAAGGCGATGCCTTGGAAGCGGGACCTCAATGCGGGGAGGAGGTTTTCAAGGCGAGGAGAGTTGTCATTTAACGAAGACGGCAATTTTCAAATCACCTCTCACTCATCGCAAGCAATCAGGATGAAGCACCTTGCTCAAGGGTACAACGCGGGCTCGAACCCGTAATCTCTGGATTACTAGCTCGACGCTCTATAGCCAACCAGGCTACCACGCTCCACTATCATCATTGATGGATCACTGCATATACAGTCTTCATACGAACCTTCAGGTAATAAGAATTTTGCATTTATGAAATGGAGACTCGATTATATGCGTTTTGAGATCTTACCATGCATGATTGACTGGACAAAACTCACATGTTAAGAACAACGATAACACAACGATGTGGAGTGTTTCCTTGCCGCATTTGTAATGTAATACCAACTCTGACCTTAACGCACATTCAGGTCAATTAGGGATTTTTACAGTTTAGGGAGAACGGAAGTCCGGGTAAAACATTCCCTCGAACATCAACCAACCTGCCTCATGACAGGAGGGCTTACATGTCCCATGAACTGCTAATGTGAACGGGATTGCTGCTTGCATTCTGCAGATACAATGACTAAAAACTTTGAGTATTGCTGTATAAAATAGACATATACTTCACTGATCACAATCATTTGCAGAATTTTGTATCATCAAAAGAAAGAATATCAGTCAATCTAAACAAATTATACTGAGACTGATTGCCAATTATTCGGATATATGGGTTATGGGTTGATGTTTTTCACTAATTACGGCCAAATTCTGAAATGTAGATTAATACTATATTATATCAGCATATTCAGTGCTGCTCCCGGTTGTGTTAATAAATGCCACCTCGACAGACGAGTCATGCAAGTTTTATTCCCTCCTGACAATCAGAATCAGTATAGGCATTCTGCTTGCAGAATCTCATGCTCCAGAGCCGAACCCAGGTCCAAGATCACCCAAATATCCACGAGGTGTCTGTCCGAAAGCAGTGAAATGGACAACCCTTGGTGTCAGGTGTGACATTTGTGGTGTTTGGTATCACCAAAAACTGTATAGTCCTCTCTGATCATATTTACAATGCATTCCATAATGTTTCCTGAGAATGTCACAGCTGTGGTCTCCCGAACCTCTTTACCTCCCTGTTTGATACAACCATTCGTAACTCATTTGAACTCCTCCTGCTCGCACTCATCCTCTGTGGGGGATGCAAGCTTTGATCACCCCTGGTGCTACGTCACCCCCTAGAAAGGACCATAGAGGCGAAACCTCTAGGACTAGCCAGGTCTCAGGCAGAGGCTAGAGAGACGTCTCTCTGAGAATAGTTGTTGTCGATCTGCCTGTGACAAGAAGTCACTTATCGTCGTAATTGATAACCTGCTCGATGCATCAAGTGCTGACATCGTGGTTGAACCCCAGCGACAGCGCAAACTCCAATGAGATCTTTCTCCCTGGTTCCACTGTTTATAGGATAGACAGTCTGGGAGAGGTATCCTAATTTCTTCACTCTTTGAGAGTAGCTCACCTGACGAGCTTCAGGTTGACGATGGAGATGAGTTGCTCTGGGTCAAGGTTAAAATCATTGGTGCTGAGGGTCTTCATGTAGGGGAATTCTATGGGGTCATCCATCACTGGTCTTGAGCAGCTTGAATGTTTACATTCTAGCTTGAGCAGTATCCCTAACAGGTCTCATATGTGGATCAGTGGGGATATTACCTCTCAAGTATTAGTTGCGATTTAGGATCAGTGCGTCCGAGTGGCATACAGCCAGTAGTATCTAACTGCCTGTACGACAGGCAGACCTGAGACAGGTTATGACGGAACCTACCCGGACAACAGAGACTACTGCAAGTTTGCTTGACTTATTCTTCACCAACATCAGAACCCTGATCAATGATGCCCAAGTTATTCCGGGTATTTCTGACCATGAATGTGTCTTTGGCGAGTCCAACCTGTGCCCTGCCCGAGTAAAACGAGCCCCACGGGATATTCCCATCTATAAAAGTGCTGACTATGACTCCATCGATGAGGGATTACAGTCATTTGAGGCAGATTTCATATCATTGGCAGATACTGCTGATACTCACACCCTTCAGAGACAAGTTGCATTCCCTTATGTCAAATCATATCTCCAATAGAACCGTTAGAGGTGATAGAATCCATGAACCTTGGGTCACTCATTATGTGCGTGTTGCCAGGAGGAAATTAACGAAGTTGTACCGCAAGTATAAACAGAATCCCACACATGAAATTCGTCAATTGTATCTGAGAAAGCGTGCTGAAGCTCAGAAGTTACTGAGGGGGCTTATTGGAACTTCAATAACCTAATTCAGCCACCCCATGAGGAGACCAACTCCCCTCGTTCACAGACAAAGTTTTGGAATTACATTGAATCTCTACGAAAGGACACTACTGGTATTTTCCCTCTGTGGGAAAATGGGAGTCTCCATTCTGCTTCTCAGGAGAAGACAGATATCTTGGACCGTTGCTACAAGTCCGCATTCACTGCTAGGGAGTAGTGAGCAATCCTTTCCCCCAGCCAGGGCCGTTG
The DNA here is from genome assembly GCA_032360705.1 of Eupentacta quinquesemita. Taxonomy (NCBI): domain Eukaryota; kingdom Metazoa; phylum Echinodermata; class Holothuroidea; order Dendrochirotida; family Sclerodactylidae; genus Eupentacta; species Eupentacta quinquesemita. The sequence continues at coordinate 9,306 of JAUOBX010129598.1, forward strand.
CTAGGGTCATGCGAGTGGGGGGGGGGGGGGGTGTAGAGATATGACATTCCGACTGGAGACGAGGAAATTCCAACTGAGGGCCGGTGCCGGCAATGAGTGACCTGGGGGAGGGCTCTAAGTGGAGGGGATGTTCCCCTCCCCTCTGGGAAAATTTATTATTTGCAAGTGGCCTTAGATGCAAACTGGTGCAATCTAACACATCTACGCATCCGGCTTGTTTTTGAAAAATAATGACTTTTTACATGGTACAGATTGTATGATATATATTTTTGGAATGCACCCCTCCCCATTGGAGATTATTTGCAATTTAAACGGCCTTGGATGTTAACTGGTGCAATGGAGCACATCTATGCACTCATCTAGTTTCGGAATGATGAGGATTTTTTTCCAAGTACAGACGACATTATTATCTATAATCTGTGTGAATGTGCACATATGCCCTTTCCAATTTAGGAAATTTTACAATTTCCAGATGGCCTCAGATCCGAATTAGTGCAAAATAGCACATGTAAGGACCTAATTCGTTTTGGAAATAATGATTGATTTCTTCCACCATTAGATGATTTGCGATCCATCGATTACGATTTGTGAAAAATTGTGCAATTGTACCATTTTTGAATGGCCTTAGATGCAAATTGGTGCAATCATAATGTAGCACATCTAAGCACACAGCTACTTTCGGAAATGATGATGAATCTCTACCAAGAACTGATTGTATTATTATCTATTTTCTGTGGAAATGTGCAATTGTGTCCCTCCCTATTCGGATAATTTTACCGTTTTCAAATGGCCTCAGATGCAAACTGGTGCAATGTAGCACATCTAACCATGCAGGCTATTTTCGGAAATGATGATGACACTTTACCAAGAACAGATGATATGATTATCAATCTGCAGTGGAAATGTGCAATTGTGCCACTCCCTATTTGGACAATTTTATCACTTCTGAATGGCCTTAGATGCAAACTGGGGCGATGTAGCACATCTAAGCACTCAGCTAGTTTCGGATATGATGATGACTTTTTACTAAGATCAGGTGACATTATCATCTATTTTCTGTGGAAATGGTCAAATGTACCCCTCCCTATTTGGAGAATTTTTACAATTCTTGAAAGCCGTGCCTTCGATGCAAACTGATGCAATGTAGCACATTTAAGCACCCGATTTGTTTCGAAATTAATAATCAAGTTAGAGAAAAGAGAGGTCGAAGCAGAGGACTGTGACCCTGCTAGATTAGGAACATAGCCTGTTATTTAATAGTGTGAAAGCCAACAAACGCCACTTTTGTATACAAATCGACTCAATTTCCGACTGATACGGCTATATGAGAGTTGAATTGGGGACGTGTTATATATTGGAGTTACTACAAAGTGGCGAAACTTCCTATCAAGTATGGAATGGCAGCACACACTCATGTACAGCACAAGCCTATATGCTATAGTACATACGACTGGTAGTCTGCGTTCGCCCAATCAGCAGGTAGCCACAACGCGCGAAATGTTGGGGTATTTTTCACTGCTAATTGGATAATATATCGGCAGTCTTATCATCGTATCTATGTCACTTAATCAAGTTGGAAAATAATGCCAGTAGAGAAGTCAGTTGGAAAAATGCGCTAAGGCTAAGCTGTCCAAAATTCCGATTGTAATTTCAAAAATTCCGATTTCTTGGGGGGTGATACATC
>JAUOBX010129709.1:0-12530 GCA_032360705.1 Eupentacta quinquesemita
AGATAGATAGATAGATAGAGTGACGCTCCCATCACAATAGCTCAACCAGCATTGCTGGTTTGAGCTAAAAATGAAGAGCTCCATTCCATGAGGTCTTCAACAGGTCTTGATTTCGGAATGTTTATCGAATAGCCGGTCCCAATCTCAAACTCGAGGCTGAAACTGCCATGCATGCAGTAAAGAGACTTGAAATCTGCCGCCAGTCTTGGTCTCGGCTTTTCCGGTCTAGACTACAACCTCTCATAATTATAATATGAGATGTCATTGTCCCAACATACACTAGTTCCCAACTGAATCAATAATTCAGTACAAACTACTTACTCTCGTACAAAGGCCAAACACTGGCATGCAATGCTCCTGTCTGTATTCACTCACTGTATGTAACAAGAAAAACGTCATTGCGTAGTTGTAGTTCGAATGAGCCGGTCGATCCCATTATCAAGCACAAGCGTGCCATGCTCACTACGTATGACCAGCATTATGAAATTCTGGTCCTCGGGCAGTCGGGGGGTTAGGGAATTACCTGCTTTAATTTCTTATGCGTAAGTTGAAAACCTACCTCTTCGTGCTGGCTTCTTGCTAAGTTTTGCAGAGCGCGGCTGAACATGCTATTGTAGAGTGCGCTATAGTTGTGTGTGATGAAATGTAGTGTAACTTAACATCACTAATATGGTCCATTGTCATATGGACTCTAAATACTATGGTGTACCCCTCGTGTCTTCCCTCAGCTGAGCGTGTGCTTGTCGCTCCTCGCATACACCTCGGAGAACTGGCATATCAAAGAGTCGATGTGGATACGCAGGAGGCAGACCATGAACAAAGACAACGGTGCCTACAAGCTATCGCATGCATACCACGGTCCCTTCCTCCCTGGCTCAATCGGAGGCCAAGAAGTCTCCCTCCAATGAACTTCACACACCTAGGAAGCAGTCACACAAGAACTTTTGGAACTAGCTGTTCAATCCATCAGCTGTGAACGAGTGCTCGCACGAAACGGTCAATACCAATTAGGGTGGTAAGGACCTGTCATTAAAGACGGTGTACAAATGAAGAAGAATAACCAATGAAGTTATTCTCTCACTTGAAGAATTCATTTGTAAATGCTGGTTGACCTAAAAGGATGTGGTCCATTTACTACATTTCCCGGTTTTCAAAGTCGCAAGAATTTGGCAGAATTGATTTCTAATGAAATTGAGAATATTCATCGGAATCTTATGTAGCTCGCCATCCATCGTTGGTCGACGAAGTTTGAGAAATCGCATTAATCTAGCGAAAAGTTCCCGCATGATTCAGGCAACATAGTGGGCAGTATATTCGCAATAACGCCTCCTTACAGACCCATCCAAGATTTCCCTAGGGTAGGCATCAGTGATAGAGACCACTCTCGAGGCCTCTATCACTGTAGACCAGGTTTCAGATAAATTGAAAGCGTTATAGAGTTCCCAGCAGCGGAGGCGGTAGAGGCAGACACGACTTGAGAAGGTGTTCTTTCAGTTGAGCCAGGACAACCTTTTCGATATTTTTAGAGACGGCGATGCGACAGAATGTTCGAGTCCAGTCGATCCGGGTGAATTGGCGTGATGATTGCCTCTCTGAAGAACAAGCAAACCCCAGAATGTCGAAGAGGGCAATTAATCTAGTTCCTCATTGGTTGGATGACATCGTCAAGACATTCCATTGACAGCTTAGGCCACAGTCTATGTATAGGGATCCTGTATATTTGGATCTCTCACCATGTAATTCAATTGCATCGAGCAAAGTTTTTATCATCTTTATTTTCAGTAAAAGTGTTGAATTCTTGTACAAGAAGGCATGTAAAAACTTTCTAAAAGTGTCTACAAAAGTCCCATCAAATAGTCTAGTGATTTCTTTTTCTCCAGGTACCATAGATGCTAACACGAATATTCAACCCGAGAGATGGTATTTTCAAACAAAATAATATTTCAGGATTGCATGTCATTGTAGGCTACTTATCCTATTAACAAAATATAAATCATGGACTGCATGTGGAGTATGTAGTTCTGGTCACCCACAACTAATGTTGCATACATACATGGATGATCCATGGCAGAGTTTGGGCGGGGTCTTAACTGCCAAGGAAGGGGACCATGAACCCCGACCCTCAGACCCCTTGAACCACTACCCCTAGATCGGAGTGAGTGAAGTGTTCGATTTCACCCTCTTTGGCTTTGTTAATAAGCGCTCCATGAAGAGATTTATAAAGACAAACCTGGAAGGAATCCTATAGATGCCAACGTTGGGCGGCAGCTCACACTGTACAACACTGCAATATCATCGACCGGAGCGTGGAGGTTCCTCAGATACCCGGGGGACCGTGCCGAGCACGAAGCTGTCTGGTGAGGGCTGCCGATTTCTTTGACCTAAAAAGGAGACAGGACATGACATGAATGAAACAAAGTGACAATGGCACAGTAGCTCACCTGGTAATTTGCACCGGCAGGACCGGTGTAATGCACATGAGTGGGAGGGGCGTTCTGTTTATGATGACCCTAATTTAAACTCTCATATTTTGACAAAATGATACCAATGGCCCCACCAGATGACCTTAGACCTAGAATTCCCTATGTATAGCATTAGTACCTGATAATAATGATTTTCATGATCATAAGATTCAACTCTGCGACGAGAAGAATTTGACATGTTTCAACAAACAGCCAAATGGTCCACCAGATCGCCGTGGACCTTGAATCCATGAACAACCTATATGTAGCATTAGTACTCGATAATGAGGATCACATTTCACGATCATTAGATTCAAGCGCGACGGGGAGAAGCATTTTACACATTTTTACGGAATGACCCAAATGGCCCACTTGATGACCTTGGTCCAAATCCCCGAGCACCCTGTATGAAGCATCGGTACTCAATAATAATGACCAACTTTCATGAACATCTTATTCGAACTTAAGAAGAAGAAGGATTTTGCATATTCCCACAATATGGGCCAGATGGCCCACCACATGACCTTGGACCCGGATTTTATTGACACCATAGATGTCCCATCACCTTTTCATCCTCGTTACCAAGTTTTATCATTATCCATCCTAGGGTGTGGGAGCAGTGGCAATTTGGAGTCAATTGTAAACAGATAGATCAATGAATAGACATGCACGATCACGATAGCTCACCTCGTTATATGGCTAGGGTGAGCTAAAAACGGGCACATGTTGAAGATATACTGGAGGGGAATGGACACCGGGATATTCCAATCGGCCAGTACAACAACCCTCTCAAAGTTCGAGAGGTCACAACCCATTTGCGCCCGCCAGCCAGGGTGGAAATGTGCTCACAGAGAATGCGACTCCAGTGAAGTATGTGGTCGGTTTGCGTCACTCAAATAAGATCTACAGTCTTGGCCACGCCCGAGGCAGAGTGGGAACAGAGTAGAGTTCTCTGGTCACGCTGGCTGCTCGGCCAATTAGCGCAAAGAGGAGAACATTGGTGATAGAGAGCGTGGTGGTAAAGCTTGCGCTGTGAAGCTACTGGAGGGAGATCGCCCACTCCCAATTGAATTCCTGAAAACATACGTGGGCAGGAGGAGGCCGCATTTATTTTAAAGGTGTGACAGAGGCGGCCACAAAGGTGTCGACAGAAGACCTCTTGAACGAGGTGCACCTAGAACGCTTGTTACGCTCCGACAAACGCCAAGCTGACAGTAGCCATGTTTCCTGCCAAAACACGCCAGAACAAAATGCGGCATGTCGAGGTCAGGCTGTGCTATGGGCATGTAGATGTATGGACCGTGTTGGCGCAGTTAATAGGGTGCCTCAACCAGTGTTACTGTGGTAGTCACGGTTGTCAAACCAAATCATATGGGTGCAAGAGAAGGCAACGTTATCGCTTTCTTTCTCCGGGCAAGCAAGAATGGGGTTTGCTGTCCACCTTTGCAGTCGATGCAAAGACTGTTGAAGTCATACTTACCTCGCGGGTATCCCGCAGGATTCTCCAAGCAACCGTTTCCGAACATCAACGCAGCACCTCCTCGAGGAATGATAGATTCTGGGACCACAGTGCAATCCACGTGGTCAACAACGGTCCTGGAGACTTCATAGCAGAGAAAGTGGCGGCGGTCGAACTGCAGGTGACCCAGAACAGCGGTTGTACCTTCACCCCGGAAGAGTTGCAGAAACGATGTGGGTACGGAAGGAATCGCGAGAAGGGCAGAAGGTACAGAACACGGAAGTCTCAGCTGAGAAGTGTGCATGAGGTATACACTTTTCGCGAGCAGCATGCGTCACCAGCTACCGCCAGCACCTACAGCAAGGATCGATTGCTGCATGATCACAGGTACCATCTGCATCACAGTCGGTGAGGTTCTCATCAAAGTATGCAGTCTGGGAAACAGCAATGCCCTCCGCAGACGTCATTGATGCGACAGCTCCTGCGGCTACTATTTACAGCCCTAGGCTCTGCGCAAAGATGGGCCGGTTCTATACACAGAGTCCTGTGGCATAGGTGTGAGATATCGAACAAACGCGTCTGTTTGGCAATGATGTCCCTGTCTCCTGGGTTGGCCACAGCATAGGCAAGTGCGTGTGTTCCGTATGCCCTTCTCCGACGCCTAGCCAAGAGGAGGCGGAAAATCGGGTTGACTGGTGGCCTACAAAATATGATACCATAAGGCTTGGAGGACGGTTTGCTCCTGCGAGTGGCACCGGTCCAAATAAGGCAGCCAGTCTCCTCTCTGTGGCTTTTAAGGGCTAGTTTATGCTCCATTGCTCTCCACCAATCCTCATCGCCCATGATGACATGCACAATCAAGAATAAGTTAGACAGTAGGCTCAACCGTGTGGGCTAACCAACTGCTTGCTGTTCAAATGTTAGTGAAGGGCCTTACGTTAAGGTGTAGCCTAACACTTAGCTTAGGCCGCCCATGCCATTATTATATGATTAATTATAACTCTCCTCCAAAATGTCACTTGGATTAAACTTTGGGAACACATGTATCCGCTGATGGCGTAGGTGACAGCATTATTATGTTAGACTAGTTGTAAGAGTTCCAGCCAGGTGCAACCGCAGTACGACAGATTCGTTCGTGATATTACCTTTATAAACTTATTAGCTAGGCAGGCTGTACATACTTAACTTCGGAGTAATATCTACAGAAGCTGGTAATGGACATCAGCACTTCACGGATAAATTATGACGAACGGGTGACTTTTTCATAGTATGCCCATCTGGAAGACCAGCAAAACAGATGGTTTTAGCCAGATTACACCGGTGACACCACTTGTGGACCCCCTGATCGATATATAGTAAGCCTGACGTCAATACATTTTTCTGTTGTCAACATCACACCAAGTGCATTCAGCCACAAATATGAAAAAGTCAAACAACGGACAACATATAATCTCCCTATTGACTTACACAATAAATTACCAGCGTTGAGGTGGGGTGCGGGTGGTTGCTAGAGTCCTGTGTGACCTGCCGGGATGCCCAGGCCTCTAGTTATTTCAAAGCTGAGAAGTTAACCAAGAGTGATACGTACAAATTTACACTATACTTATGTATTTTCGATTATGCTATCTCACATGCCGGCGAAACGAATCCCATCGTCCCATCGTATAGGTAACAGGACAATGGGTTTCAGCTCCTGGCACTATTATCAACCGCGAAGGAACATCGCTAATAGTCGTCTGCTGCCTACAGCGCTAAGGCAGCCTCTGTAGTATACAATGTTCCGAAAATTCGTTCCTCTCTAGCGCCCTCCTACCCTTCAGTATCTCAGCCATCATAACAATAGCTTCTTAATTTCAAACCATTATCGTACTTAACCACGTCCAATCCTGAAATTATTAGGTGTTTCATCCATACGTCCGTGATGCTTCCGTTATATTACATAATCAATCACGTTATGTGATTACCGTCCAAGGACGTGAGGAGCATCTGCAGTAAAAGCGCCCCTCATATTACTCGTTACACTCTAAACGCAGTGTTTAGTAATTAAACACGTTTCTGAACACTTGGTGACGTCATTTTTTATACGCGTTGATATGCTACACACGGTGTCAGATTCCCAAACATGTTGTGTTCAATAGATAAACAGAAAGTGTTAACTTACTAAACATGTTCACCGCGCGTTTCAGAAGTGATGGCTAACATCGTTTAGTAAAGTGTATATTCCCTAAACACTGCTTTCATAGTGTACTGGTACAAAACAGAAAGGTGAACGTCATGTCCAGCCCGTTTGGTGATTATTATTGATATATTATTACCCCCCAACCAACTCATACACATACATACATAATTAAACATACGTCCCCATAAACCAGCCCCATCTTATTCTCTCCTCTCCCACCCTCACACCACATGGTCATGCGTGGATCAACTAAAAACGTTTTTCGGCGATTCTCCGCAAAATGACCATAGCCATGCACGAGCAGCGCACCATAATTAATAAACGGCGCTCCATAGTAGCGTCCGTCATTTTTTGCGTCTGGTGAAATAGGTCACCGAACGATCGCCAAAATTGACGTAAAGGTCACGGATCGGTTCACGGTAGCATCATGGATGTGTGGATGGTAGCTAATGTTGATGCTATGTTTTGGGGTTTTCCACGGAAAGCTCACGGATCAGAAACGGACGTATGGATAGCCAGCATAGACGGATACAAAAATTATGACGGGGGGGGGGGGATTCTGGGAATAACCGTATATGATACGGATAGGATTGACACTAGCGAACCCCTGCCCTCCACTCCTGAATATTGTCTAGATCGGAGGTAGGATTCCAAACAAACAATCATCCGGATAAAATGTAACAACGAGCACTGATCGAGGAAGCATCCTGGTAACACGAAACTCGCGTGAACTCGATCTCGTGGGATCAGAGTAAAAGGCTCAAGTACCAACGGAAGTTATAAAAAGAAGTGCGTAGGCTACTTAGACGCACCCTACTGACATGTGTTACAATTCATGCAGTTGCCAAAAAAATAGTTCAGTGAACATCAAACATTGTTAGATAAGTATTGATCACAACTCACGTGGGTCGCGTTTGGGGTCAGGTGGTGGTGGGGGTTGGGGGGGGGGATGCGGGTAGAGGGATGGGCGGACCCGGCATAGCCTGTGCGTTATAATAGTATCCCGTTCTTATGAAGCGCTTTATACTGCTTACATCGGTCTCAAAGCGCTTTACATGATATCACCCCTGATCATTAGTATGTTGTCAAACCCGCGCATTATTAGTGCACAACTCTTCTTGTTCTTCCCAGACGAACTGTCTTTCTGGACAAGCGGTTCCGCTTCTTTGGGAGTATGCATCTCGGGACTCAAGACTGAGACAGTGTGTCACGCCACCGTGTCCTCGGGGGACAACGCAGTCGTTGCAGCCACAGGCGGCGCACACTACCATTTACAGGTCACCTCACGAGGTTCCCAATAACGTCTGGGACAGGGCATCGGCAATGCCAACCGGGTTGGATTCAAACTCGCAACCTTATGAGCTATGAGCTCTATTGACTGAACTAGTCCGATTCGGTCACTACTCTTCGCGAGTACATCAGGAATAGAATAGCACGGAAAGGAACAACGTTTTTTATCACCTTTATTCTCACTAAAAGTGTAGAAAAACATTTGTACAAAAGACGTATACATTTCCTAGAGGCGTCTACAAAAGTCATAAAATATTAGTATAGTGAGTCCTTCCTGTCCATGTAACACACATGCGACAACAATTTTTTTCTACCAGAGACATATCGGATCTACATATAAATAATATTCGGGTTCGGATTTGGACATGTGTAACGTCTCGAACGTTTCGAGACGTTTCGAAATTGACACCGTATTCAACGTAGCTACATTCAGCATGATGAATGTAGATGTCAAGTGTTAAGTTCATCAGCATTTGGTTTAGAGTGTTATAAGATTGAACAACCTGGGCCCAAATAGCGCATCACATTGGTCTCAAAATGCTTCGCAGATTTTCCTGGTCGTGGGAAACTGGCGCGATTCAGTTCGAGTTACAGTCATTATGGGCACCGGTTGTACTCAGATTTCTACCGGGTCCCAATTACGCCCGTGAGACTGGAACATGGGTACAGAGCGCCCTGTCCATGAACACCAGACAGACGGCAGTGTTTGGATTCGAACTCACAACTGTTCGATACTGACCGATATGTATGCGAAGTAGCCTAAACGGGATACATTTATCGACCATCAATACCCTCTCCAGATCCCCTACTCTCGGTCACATCTCTATATACGCTGCACATCAAGGTATCTTGGTATTAGGTGTCTCTATGTTGATGTGTGCAGACACGATGGGAGAAGGAAGCTCCACCGGCTGGAATTATTCGATCCTTATGCAAGGTTGTTTCAGCAGGAATCATTCATCGACCATTATTCCTCCACTCCCTGGGTCGCCTGTTCTTGATTAGATCTCCATATACGCTGTTCATTGAGGTATCTTGGTATTAGCAGCTCATATGTTGTTGTGTGTGAAAACGATGAGGAGAAGATGCAATGACAGCTGAGCCGGGCCGATCCATATGCAAGGTCGCATCAATAGGATACACTTATCGAGCACTAGTTCCCGCCCACCTCCCCGTCTCTAGACCATCTGCTCTCGTTCACAGCTAAAACTGGAGAAACCCTCATACCCAGGATTCCTTGTGCCCCACCCCTCCACCTTGTATTTCAAGTGCCTCGAAATCATCATTAACTCCATCTAAGCGGAGGCAAGACAACCGCTCGAAGACGAACCGTGCTGCCAATTACATAAGTACAGACAGGTTCACTGTGCTCCTTTGTGGTAAATCACGAGCACGAGTACCTCCCCCCCCCCTCATAGACCCCTGCCCTCAAGCACGACTGAATGAACTCCGATTCCAGTCATCCTCGTGTCTCCCCATTGCATCCCAAGTGCCTCGTGATCATCATCAACCTCATCCAAGCAATAGCCAGACAACCGCTCAAAGGAGGACCGTGCTGTCAATTGCCTAACTACAGACAAGTTCATCGTGCTTCCGTATGTTCAACCACGAGCACTAGTACCCCCATAGACCCCCTGCTCTCGAGCACGACTACAACTAGAACAAACCCTCATACCCAATCATCCTCGTATCTTCCCCTTGTATCCCAAGTGACTCGTGATTATCAGTAACTCCATACAAGCGGTAGGTAGATTACTGCTCAAAGACGGACCGTGCTGTTAATTATACTGTTAACTGCTAACTGCTGACATGTCCATTGTTGTTTTTAGTGGTCATTCTGGAACCTCAGTGGTCCGAATGTGATAATTAATGATGAGTTAGCTAAATTATTCAAGAGTTGTCCTCCTCCCTAGATCCCCTTCCTCTCGGTCAAAGTTCCATATACGCTGTACATCGAGGTATCTTGATGTTAGCAGTCTCTATGTTCGGATGTTTCCTGCTCAGCCGGAAGACAACCCTCGGTGATTCTATTAGCTCCAGCTCACACGTTACTGTCCGTGGTTTGTTGGTTGCCGGGATACAGACTGCGTCTCCTTGGTCCTGGTAAGCTCCGGCAGACTGGGAAGAAACAATAATGCAGAACGATGAAATGGATCATGCGCTCAATGACAATATACCAAGCAGGGAATATACCATATACAGAGAAGGGTGAGAGTTGAACTCGATTTGAATGATACGGGTTCGGGGAGCCAGCAAATGCTCATTAAGGAACCCTTGTCGTGTGAATCGTGTGTAAGTCACAGCGTTAGTTCGCTTTCTCCTATCAACTAGTGCTCATTTGATATCGCGACATGGGACTGCTCCCGAGACTGCAATTTCAAGTCCCCATTCGACGGACGACTATAGTGAACCTCAGGTCTCAGTACACATATATTACTTCAAGCCTGCTGAACCACTGAACAGTGGGATGATGGACATCACTACAGATCAGCTGAGTCAGTGCACAGTATACACTATCAGCTAACAGGTAAACTGTAGTACCAGAGACCCTTCAATGCTCAGACCAACAGGATATCCAATGTTTTCCACTACAGAACTCATATGAACTGATTCAGAATAATTATGAATACAGTAAGTGGTAACACACCCATTGACCCAACATGCTATATCGCCAACTTGGGCAGGAGTTGATGACTGATTTATGTGTAGATATTGATCGGTGGTTCATTGAGTGTTAACAGATTTATGCATGGAGGGGGAAATCTGGGGAAGCAGTCAAATGAAGATTGCTAACAAAGAAAACTAATTTGAGTAAATAATTAGATTTAATTAGTATATGATCATCTGACACAGACACAATTTCTACTAGTCTCAAGGAATACTCATTGAGGGGACACTAGAACCAAATTTTGAGAGAAACCAATGCTCTTTGAAGGAGTATGAATACTTGTTCTTCGGTGAAATTGTAGTTTTCTTGTAGTTTTTTGCAAATTTTTCGCTGTCTTAGAGCTGAACAACTATCCATCCAAAACCTGTGAACAACTTTTATGTACCATAACCTGAGGAACATTATTACTTAATTTAAAAAAGATCTACTGTTATTTGCAGGAGGAGAATTGGAAGCGTTTGGAAGTTTTCCACATAACGGCCCTTTATGCCATCTTAATGACCTTTGACCTTGATCTTTAAAAGGTCAAAGATGTGTCATCATGTAATGAACATTTTCTCCAAGTTTGGTTAACATCGGCCAAAGAACGAATATTTAGCAGCCAAAAAAGTATACAGATGGATAATTAGATAGATAGACAGATGGATGGATAGATAGAGTGACGCTCCCATTACAATCGCTCAACCAGCTTAGCTGGTTTGAGCTCACTCGGCTGACAAAGGGTTAGAAGGGTTCCATGAGTGAATGTCAAATACCTAGTTCAGTTTGAGGAGTGTGATTTGAGCTAATCGAACTCACTTGGACAACTAGGAATGTACCGCCCCTTTTGTTGACCGAATATAGCACTTTCTCCGCAGGGGAGTACTGAGCATCGACTAGCGTCGATTTGTCCACATATCTCTTCTCTCGCACCACCGTCTTCGGCAGACGCTAATGCAGTAATGGTCTCTAGTTCGTCTATCCCCATACATTTTGTCCATATACTTCCCATTTGTTGTTCAGTTTGTGGGGTGTGGTTCAAACCAAGCGAACTCACATGAACTACTCGGAAAGCCCCACCCTCTTTATTGACTGTGTATGGATTTCCCCTGGACTACCTGGGAGCCTCGTCCTTTTCATTGAATGTGTACAGATCTCACCTTGACTACTTGGGAAGCCCCGCGCTCTTCACTGACCGTGTATTGATATCCCCCGGGTTACATGAGAAGCCTCGCTTTCTTTATTAGTCGTGTATATATCTCACCTGGACTACCTGGAAAGCCCCACCCTCTTCTTTAGCCGTGTATATATTTCACCTGGACTACATTGGAAGCCCCGCCCTATCTATTGACCGTGTATAGATCTCACCTGGACTCCCTTGGAAGCCACGCCCCCTTTATTGGCAGTCTACATCCTGGACTATCTGGAAGCCCCGCCCTCTTCACTGACCGTGTATGGATCTCACCTGGACTACCTGGGAAGCCCCGCCTTCTTTATCGTATGTGTACAGATCTCACCTGGACCTCTGCCTTCTTTATCGATCGTGTATACAGATCTAAGGTGGACTCCCTGGGAAGCCCCGACCACTTCATTTCCTTGTACAAATCTCACCTGGACTTCTTGGGAAGCCTCGCCTTCTGTATCGACCGTGTATAGATCTAACCAGGACTACCTGGGAAGCCCCGACTACTTTATCTCCTGTGTACAAGTCTAAACGGACTACTTGGAAAGCCCCGCCCTCTCTATTGAACGTGTACAGATCTCACTCGGACTAATTGGAAAGCCCCGCCCTCTTTGTTGACCTCGATAGATTTAACCCGTACTACCCTGGTAGCCCCGCCCTTTAATTGACCGTGCATATAACCCACTCTGACTAATTGGGAAGCCCCGCCCCCTTTATTGACCATGTATAGAACTCACCCAGACTACCCGAAAAGCTCCGCCCTCTTAATTGGCCGTGTACAGATCTCACTCTGACTAACTGGGAAGCCCCTCCACTTCATTGACCGTGTATGTAACTCACCTGGACTCCCTGGGAAGCCCCGCACTCTTTATTAACCCTGTACAGATCTCACTCTGACTAACTGGCAAGCCCTGCCCCCTTCAGTGACTGTGTATGTAACTCATCTGGACTACCTGCGAAGCCGCGAGCTCTTTATTGACCGTGTCAGGACCTCACCTGGATCACATGGAAAGAACCCCCTCTCTGTCGACCGTATACAGAACGCTCTCCGGATGGGGGTCTCGTATACCTTCAATCAATCCACCGCTCTCTTCCCTCGCTCAACGTTCCCCGGCAAACGTCCGTATCGCGTCGTTCTCTCGTTTGTCTGTTTTCTATATATAGTCAGGGCATATTAACGGAATTTCGACCAATCTGTGAACAAATTCCTTACCAAGATCGTTTTGCACTAATATGTTCCTGGTGATGCCCTCTAACACATATAAATTTATTCGCGCTCAACTACCCTCGCAAAAAAAATGAGGGCGCCT
>JAUOBX010129820.1:1220-12530 GCA_032360705.1 Eupentacta quinquesemita
AGCATGACATAACATTTATAGAGACGGAGCTTCATATCTTAATGATTGACACAGTTTCCAAGTGATTTACAATGTTCTTGTCCGCAAAAGGCATATATGTGGTTCTTTTTTATGCGCCGTACACATACATACACGCATACACGGGAACACAAGCACACACGGTCGTGACTGCATCCATGTCTCGTCTGATGTGGATCGCAGTCGTATACCGGATAAATTGTTATTTTAGTATTATTTTTCTTGCAGAGAGAATTCAAAGAGGAGTTAACCAATCATTGCATCGTCGTGTACAGCAAGGCAGATGGTTCCTTGAAGTCGAGGACCTTGAATGCTTTCATCGATGAACAGAAAAAACACCCGAAGATGAAGATTTTCCTGGACCAGATTGGGTGGAAAGTCGTCGCAGTCAACAACAAGACGGAGGTTCCCGCCGAGCGGAAGAGAAACCAGAATGTATTGGTCGATATGATTGACAAGATCGTCAGCGGCAACCAAGGAAAGGTATACACTAACGGAGCATTCCACCAATCCCAGGTTATGCATAGTATAGTGGTAGCCGAATGCAATTGGTGTCATCCGGCGTTGGTATCTGCGGTGATTGAGTTTTATAATTCTATATCTTCCGGGTACCATGGCAACCTTGAATTATATTCTAAGGTTTTAAAGATCTTAGAGAAGAGCAAAACGGGGGAAATCTCGAAATGTGGTAGAGAGGTTATGCTGACCGCTGGAGGAGAGCAGCACACTCTCTCGCACGACCACTGTAGTGAACAGATACGCTACATTCACGACAAGTTCATATTAGTCATGAGTAAAAAAAATCGTTTTCGTCGTAGCCTTTGGGACCGGTTATTTATTTGGCAAGTAAGGGGAACGAATCAACAATAGTTCGGCGTCAGCAAGAATGTACAATACATAACTATATAACAATATTTCACCATATTACCTATATGTGCCGAGTGGGTTTTGGCTGTGGTCAGTGAGTAATGACTTTTATGAAGTCTTTACGAAACCTCGAAATATGCAACACTACTGACTGTACAAACAATCTATCGAGCATGTGAGGTTTTTTTGTAGAGGAAGTTTATGCTATAGCACATCTCCTCTAGATTGCTAGCTGAATGAGGTGAAACTGTTAGGGCTCTTCGGGATAACACAACGCGAGATTGTGCCATTCATTGATAGCCCAGATGATTATAGGTGAATAACCTCCTTTGTGTCCTGATTTTAAAAGGGAGCCCGAGGGTCTACTCATCCTTCGAATGTTAGTTTTCCATTCACATAAATTACTGTTGCCTAATGTACTTTTATCACACTGGTTTCTTCTATTCGAGCGAAAAATATCAACTCTTCAGAGTTATCTTATTTCGCTATGAGGACAAATACAACAACGCCATAGTGATCTGCCGCTTCCCATATGGAATCGGACCAGGCAGGCTCATTCGTTTCGACCTCAGATACAGAACCTAACCTAAAAGAAAAATAGTTCACACCCATCATGCAAAGCTTGTCATAACCTGATATTGAATGATGTTGCGTTTGTATCTATTGTATGTATTCTGTTGTTTTGGTTTATGATACACACCTCAACATTCCACGAAACGTAAGCTCCTCTCGCTGGCCATCAGGTTTCTCTAGTAAAACTTGTGAATTTCTGAGAAAAAGCGGGGCATACTCGCAAAGTTGTACAACACACACAGACAATTGATATTGCTCACTGGGATGCTTTGGAACTACGCAATCACCATTGCACAACCTTCAAAAGCATGTAACTCAGTGATGGATAGTCGTATGAACGTCATGTTTCAACTGATATGATCAGTTCTCATTCCACCCCAATACTAGCTTTGTTCATGACGATTCTTGTGAAGTCTTTCAAGTTCTCAAGTGGAACAGCATCCCGCGATCCATATGTGCTCTGCAGTCGGTATCAAGGACTCGTGGATGTTTCCATGGGTGACTCGCAGAGCAAATACAGTCTCAGAGTAATGGCCAGGTCTGTTACCCCAGTACCGAAGTATGTTTTGCTAATTGACAATAATATTACAATATAATATAAAATAATAATTTTTAAATAGCCCTCTATTAGGTCACTGACTCCATACCATACGGGTATTTTGAAGGGGGGATCCGCCTGTGGGGTCCTGAGTGATAACTTTCATGCAGTCTCTCTTGAAAACATATCGATGGTACCGACAATCTACTCCGTCTGTAATGCTCTTAGAGAAGACGACATTTCTAGCTGGATATGGTTATATCGTAACGACTCTTTGAGATCACAGAACATGAGGTTATGCCATTGATCGATAGTTTATATATTTAGATGAATTGTTATCCTTTCCGTTCTGATTTTACAAGAAAGCCGAAAGGTCTACTGTCCTGTGACTGTTCGTTTTTTGTCCACCTCAAATGCATTTTACCGGATGTACTTTATTATACACTAGTTATTTTTCAATAAAAATCCTCCTCCTAAATACAACTCAACCATAGTGTGGCAGTCTTATTTATTCTGACCTCAATACATTTCATCTAACTTAGAAGTACTAAGAGTGTGTACCCATCATGCGAAGCATGTCATCTCTGATATTCAATTATGTCGCGTCTGTGTCATCATCGCACCGAAACCTATAGTCTCGTTCTTCCTTCTCAGTCCCGCACTATGCTTGACCTCGAACTTGTTTCCCCTATATGTGTTTTCTTCGACCAGCGTATCAATAGCAAGATTAACATGCCGAATCTTTCTTTTCTTCTCCTTCTATGTATATTATTTGCCTGTACATGCCTGTATGTAATCCCCCTTCATTCCCTGTTCATGTACAGTAGTGTGTCGAGATAATCCTGATCAAACTTCAACCTTGGGTCTCGTTCAATGTTAAGTTCATACCTCCCAATTCATTCACTCCGGGTAATTACAGGACACTTTATAGAGGAGGTCCAGGCTGAATGAACACCAGAAAGAATTAGCTATCATATGCAGTTCCCTCAAAGAGTAATATCGGCTACGTCTGGTTCGAAGTAAAGTCTAGTAATGTGAGCCTAATAAAACTCGATGTTCACCCATACGCTCCACTGGTTCTACTTGTTTGACAAATCAACCTTGTATGTACTATAGAAGTAGTAATCCCCACACTGTAGATGGCAGACACCACGTAACGTCTTCCTAATAATTGTCTTTATATGTGGTTTGAACCGTCCATGTAAACGGTGTTGGCCACAGCGAAATTACGAAGGATTTTGTGCATTGCAAAGTTTTCAGGATATTGTCCGATGACAACACATCATTATGTTATATCATGCATATTACTCAAAGTTATGATAGTAGCGTGTACTTAGACTTTAACTTCCACCTAACTCATCGTACTGAGAAAGTGTCCCATAAAGTTGGTTTATGTCGGCACGTATTGAGGAGAAACAAACAAATATATTCCCTGCATTTTCTGTGAGAATAAAACAACTGATAATGATCAGCAGTAATACGTATTTGTATTTTGTCTGCCAATTCCTGTCGCTGGCTATTACTTTCTTCGAGTGAAACCAGTAGTAAGTTTCAGAAGAGAGCAAAATATATTCGCCGAGATGTACAGCACAGACATCAATTAATATTGCCCGCTGTTATGTCTTTCGTACTGCGCAATCACCGTAGCACAACCGTCAAAAACATGTAACTATGCAATGGAAAGTTTAGTTTTCAATCCACTCCAATACTAGCTTCGTTCATGACGATTCTTGTGAAGTATGTCAAGTTCCAAAGAGGAACAGCATCCCGCGGACCATAGACCATAGGTGCACTGACCAGTCGGTCTGAAGGACTCATGGAAGTATATATGGGGTACTCGCAAAGCAAATGCAATCTCAGAGTGATGACCAAGTCAGTCATCCCTGTACCAAAGTATGTTTTGCTGATTGACAATAATATTGTAAAAAGTATGTTGCGGACAACTCATGGTACCGACAGTCCGGCCCAGGCCCGCACACCATGCATTTTCAGACGGGGGAGACAGTGATTGAGTTTCCTTCCTAAGTACACAATGTATACATACATACGTACCACGGTATGATCAGCTGGCCGCACCAGCAGCCGGATTCATTCTGGCGCCATGAACAGGTAACTAGAGTTCTCGCCCAACCAAACTCAACTGATTTACTCGCGTTACCTTCCAACCTTCATCGGTAATATTTCTTGTGTTTACAAGATTTGGTCATATTTTAATCACTGTTGAACTGGGACCACCCAGAAGCGACGACCATGTCAATCTGCCACGCAATTATAAACCATACACATTTGCGGTCAAGAAGTGATCAGCGAAGTTTCGCAGGCACGCACCCATATGAACGTGCTTCCAATACATTAAACTCGGGAAATTCCTTTGTGTTGATGCAATTGGACTGCCATATTCTGGCGATCGACCTTCTATTATTAGACACTCGTGAGCATGAAAAATCGTTTGAAATCATCCGCGAGAACATGACATTATTCTGTAGCATTTTTCACCCACCCCAAAAAGAAAACACAGAAAGTTGTCTATATTTGCTATTTAGTAACATTTTCTATAGACTGACACTAACCCCGATGACCAATGGTCACATTAGTTGAATATATTCAGTTGTCATATCTAGAACACATTTTTATTACTCTGCAGTCATGGACTAACTTTGTGTTTGCTATATGAACAATAAAAATAAAAATATGAAACTTCAGAGGACGGAATATAATATCAATAAAAATTTCGTGGCGTCGCCGTGTGAGCAACCATTTTAGCGGCCATCTTGAATATCTCAAAATGCTCAATTATGCCTGGGTGGCCTCATCCAGATTCTGAGAGATCAGGTTTCGTAGTACCAGAAACCATGGAAACAATTTGTTCGGACGGTACTCCCGGGTTCGGGTCAAAACTAGTGTTTCAGCACTAGACTAACTAGGGAATTGTCAAGCAGACGACCGGACGCGAAGCAATCGTATATAACTTATTAATTACAGAATATTTCAAATGGGTTTGGATCCTGGAATTGGTCAAATTGATCGAAAGAGTTGATACCTTTCAAGGCCATGAGGTAGTTGGGGTGACTGGAGAAAGAACCAGGAGCAAGAAAAACTCAGTAATTTCTTGACTTCATACCTGTACCATACCGACTTCAATACCAACAGAGTTGACTCGTCATGACCCCTGGACATGATTTGGCAGTTGAGAGGGGGCGCTGGTCACGTCACCCTTACCAGGAATGCCTCTGTCTTTGTGGGAAAGTTCAGAGCACTAGACGTGTTGTTTGTTCGTGTAGTCATGTTAGGGAAATTCGTAGGAATTGTCGTAATATATATTGGTTTTTGAAGTTGGCCGGGTTTCTGGCAAGGTGAGGCTTCCTCTGTGTGCGAGGTCGTATTTGCTATTAACATTTATTCTGTAGAACCCTGAGAGTTTGTTTAGAGTTACTGATGTATTTTTTATGCTCTTATCTCAGTGGCGTACTACAAGGATGTGTTTATGCTTCCACTGATTCTGCTCCACTCGCTCTATTTATATTCATTTGTTGTACCGTTATTGTGCGTCCCATTGAGATGAATGAATTGACTAACTAACTATACCTGTTCACAAACAATTGGTTTCCTCCACTCTATAGTTGCATGACTATTAACTTGAAGACGATGCAGGTTTGCGTTCTGTGGACATCGTGTTCGTGTCACATAAATATACAAATACACACACACACACATTAACCATTTGCCTTCATAATCCGGTAGCCACCAGGGTGAACCTTGCACCAAGAGAAAAACCGCTGTTGGCACTCTGGCAATGTTGAGCTTTTTTCATGAGCATGAACAAAATGGCTGCTAGAATTGAACACATCAGTTGTGATCTGAAAATGAGTTTTGAATAATTTTAGGAAATGATTTTAGTACTTTTGAAGACATCGGATGATAGGATACTAATTCAGGCACTTGCGCTTGTGAAAAAGTCAAGAAATACAGTGAAATATGTTTAGAGAGCGCTCTTCGACCAATATTGCGCACATTGAGTAAAGGTTGGCCTCTCACACTGACAATGTTTCCTGGATAATTTTAGAAGTGGCTTCTAGAACCTCTGATGACATTGGATGATACAATACTACTGCAGAAACTTGCGTGAGTTTGCGAAATAGTCATGATGTGAAATTCCCTTAGAGGGCGCTCTTCAACCAATATTCCTTAATTAGGTACGCTATGCTGCTTTGATTCTCCGGACACATTTGAATACGCTAAACTTGAGCAACTTGAATTCTGAAACAGTCATAAAATACAGTGAAATTCTTCATGTAGACTGAATAACTCACATCCACCCACTGCTTCCAATCACCCGCCCTCCTCTGACCAAGCAACCAGGCATGTGCTCATGGATGGCCATATGGGTTATAACGCATAAGAGCAACGCGTTGCACTTTTTTCCAACGCGTAGCGAACTCGACCAATCAGAACGGACCTCTTAGTAAACCTCTACGCGTTGAACTCGATTCCGAGGAGTCAAGAATTCTCTGACGCGTCAAATCCCGTTTTCAACGCGTAAAACCATGTTTCTAACGCGTTGAGCTTCCCTCAATGTGTCGAGAAGCCCGTTTCCAGCGCGTAGAATATCCAATCAATCAGAATAGGCACTGGGAATGACAGAGATTATTTCCGGTAGGTCTGATACCGAACAATATTTCCCAGCGGATGATTCCTTTAATATAATGGTCCTGGCCCTGATTCATGTCGCGTCGTAGATCCTCCTCGAAAATGCGAGAGAGAGAGCGATGGTGAGAACGATAGTGCGGTGTGAAAATCACAGACAGAAAGAGGGCTGAGGACCTGAGGGGCATGCTCGGTCTGGAGGAGTATATTGACCCGTTAGCAAAGGCAAATGAAATTGTATTAAGAGGTCTGCTTCGATTGGTCGAGTTCACTACGCGTTTGGAAAAGGGTCAAAGCGTTACACTGCTGCGTTATGACCTATATTGCCAACCATATGTGCTTGGCCCCACACTCTTCCAACTCCCAGAGGTTAACCCGCAGCAGTGCCAACCGAAGGATAGTAGGATACGTGACAGCACGGCGTGCGACTCCAATCCACCCTGTATCAGGCTGACATGACGCGATGGATTGAATTGTCCGCCGGGAGGACTGTTGACAATCACAAATCAGGCAACTAATCCTCACCATCACATGTCCCCAAGTTCCATGTCGTTGAACACACGCGGTCCCGCCCACGGTATTTGAGGATACGGCGTAGTGAGTTGGTCAGAAAACACTCCGATCTCTGCGTCATCTCGGCTGCGAGCAACGACGCCTCACCAGAATATAGCGGGACTGGAATTAAATTGAGCTAGTCACATGTAGCCTTTTCGCTAAGATAACGTAACCGCCACCGACCACTACCCATGCGGTGACTTCATTATACCGTATGGAAGCCGAGGGGTCTATTGGCCATAGCATCTAACTTGCGAGACACAGTGCCACTAATGACACTGCCCAGGAAAAATGAAAGACTCAGTGACAGCCCCGCTCTAACTCAGAAACCGACACATATTTGACAGCGCTATCCACAGCATCATGAGAGGAGTGGAACTTATTCCGCATCTGAAGTTCCAATGTATTGAAGAATCATCAGCGAATCCACACATTTAGCCAGCAGCAGCATCATTTGTGAATTCCAGGTCAGAAACTCTGACTTCACCTCACAACCCATGACACCCGAAACTCTCTCGCGTCCAGTCAATATGTCTTTTCAAGCCAACTGGGATGATACCAAACCGATCATGCACACGAGGTAATGTCTAGAGCATCATCAGATAATATGCACATTACCCTCGGAGCCAGAACGGCTCTAATTCCTCTCGAGTACTCTCTATGGTATGTTGCAGTCTACAGTGGGCATGCCACAAGGAAAGCAACATCATCCATTTGAACGTTCATAAATGGTGGATCAGCTTCATACAAATTATCAAAGTGCCCAGCTCAGCGAGCCAACACATCACCAATTGTTTATTGTGGCCCAGCTTGGTTATCCTCTCGTCGTAAAGGTCAAATTGAATGCATGAATAGATATTTTAGGAGATACTTTGCTATAACTGATGAATACATAACCATGATATACTTGTATATGCACCTAAAATTATTGCCGACTGTGATCACCCTCTTTATCATTATTATAATCGTACTCGCAAACACTATATCTTGCCTCGTATGAGAACAGAACGTTTCAGACATTCCTTCTTGCCACGTAGTAACGAACTGCTGAATGCTGATTTATGAATATTTCTCTTATAACTTTCTACTGTATTTTTAAGCGAGCTTGTAGTCCATTTTATTACATTGTCATTTTATGATGAATATCAATAAATTTACTTACTTACTTACTTACTTACATACTTACTTACTTACTTACTTACTTACTTACTTACTTACTTACATCAGTTGTATGGGTCGAGACCTTGTCATCAACTGCTTTGATAGCTGGACAACGCGACATTGACGGAGTTCCCGAATTGTGCAGTGGTCAGCGGACCGACAGTGCAGCCCCATGTTGCCAAGTGACGCACGCTCAACCTCGAACTCGACTTACTGGTCGCGGCGCATTGCCTTCTGCATGGGGATGCTATAAGATAGCTGGATCTAGCCTGGCGAGTCCGCTCGATGGGATCAACTGTGTCTCTCACAGACGAACCAGAAGATGAGAGGATAAGCACTGCTCATTGTGCACCGCACATCTGTTAGTTATCTAGATCAGGACAATATGTCATCCCATGTCAGCTTTCGAGAACTTGCTTTGACTGGGAAATTCGCGTTCCGAAATATCATATGGCACATTCCGTCTATGCTTTCTTCCCTTCAAAATAGATTGAATGAGACAAGTGTTCTACATCACTGTTTCCCCTGGAAAGGTATCGGTACATGTCAGCTCTCACATCGCGTAACACTCGTATGGAACTAGATTATTGAGATGTGTCTATGACTGCGGCAACACAATCTTGGGGGCTCCATTTGACAATCAATTTCTGACCTAGGACATGACGCATTCTATGAGTCTGTGATATTTCAGAGAGTAGGCCTACCGTAGAGTTTTTGCTTCGTTGATTGAGTATTGTGTCTACTACAACATTATCTATACCGATTTAGTTTTTTTGGGACAGGCTGGTAGATGTCTCAGGATGGTGTATGGAATCATGTTGTTACTGAATATTGGTAATTGTCGATCTATATATGCAAGGGAACGGAACTTCCTCCGGGCTCTTTACTGTCATTTTTGCTATAAGATAATGGAGCATGGGCGCTCACAGCAGGGCCGAGACTATGGTTCAACATTTTGTGATTTTCTAACATGATTCTGTTTATTCGATGTGAGGCGACTTTGCGGGCATAATATTGCGCACCTTCCCCAGTACATGGGAGGTAATGCGTCCCCCGAAATCAGGTAATCGGGTCTTTGAATGCGATTAGCTGTTCCACGTCTGCGCCATATCAAGTGTCTCTTCGATTTTCGTTTTGGGCGCTTTGAATGGCATCGTGTCTAGTTTTGCTATTCGTGAAGTTGATTTGATACCAGAGAGATGGTAATCGAAACCCGCGTTCGTGATCCTGAAAAACTGTGAGCAAAATGGAAAATTGTCACCGTCTGAAGTATGAAAAGGAAACTGGAGATACGGCCCGGAAACGGAAAATATCGCCCTGTAGTTGAGTTTTATGCTTATTTCATAGATTGAGGTTCCAAATGAGGTTCTAGCATCCCGGATTATGCTAGATAGCACTTTTTTCATGGTTCCAATCGCCGGACACGGGTACCGATCCCACACAAGCCGGTGAGGGTGCATACCTGGATACAGCACTCTCGTCAGCTGCGAACCCTCACCAGGTCACGGATCAAAGCAATGCCTCTGAAGCGTGACCTTAATGCGAAGGAGGGGGTAATTACACGCATACAGCAACATACAAATCACCTTCCCCTCATTGTGAGCAATTGAGTTCAAACACGTTGCTCGAGAGTGAAACGCGGACTTGAATCGGTGACCTCTGGATAACCAGCTCGAAGCACTAGCCAACCAGGCCACCATGCTCCACGATATGCGCATGCTCAGAGCGAAAACATGCCGAGAGTACGATCATGCGGACCGCTCATAGCATCACTGTACCCGTTTTCACTGGAACCGTCGTAAATAACTGTTACTCCTGGTAACCTGTGGGAGTCAATTCACTTTAAGTT
Source organism: Eupentacta quinquesemita (assembly GCA_032360705.1). NCBI lineage: Eukaryota > Metazoa > Echinodermata > Holothuroidea > Dendrochirotida > Sclerodactylidae > Eupentacta > Eupentacta quinquesemita. The sequence goes on from JAUOBX010129820.1 coordinate 11,426, forward strand.
GTGCTTTGATGATTCGATTGCTGACGGTTTGGGCTGTTTGGGAGTTATTCAGCAATTGCTTTTATTCCAGCGATTATTCCTCAGCTTTGAAGAACAAGGATCCCCATCGTGCATACCCGTATCTGTAGTGGTATCTATTGTGGTGAACTTTGACATATTATGAAGAGATTATTATATAACTCCAACTGTGATGTAAAACGGTGACAATCGGTTCGACCGTTTTGTTCAGCTCTGTTAATGAAAGCGCGTGTGTTACCTCTTTAATGAGAACATGATGGTTTATCGGTATAGGAGGCCTCTGATCTGCAGGTATAGTATCAAGTCGAAAGGCCAGGGATTCCCCACACTTTTCTCCCGCGAAATAATGATAAAGTGCCGTTCCACACCACATTTAGTGCCCTATAGTTCTTGCCTCTTGGGGATGAGTCACTTCCCCGGAGCCCTCGCCGCCCCTGCCAAAAGTTGACACACAACACCGAGTCGAATGCAACGCGACTACGGTGAGCCATCCAGTCAATTGAATCATGACCAGCTCAATATTGTGCCATTATAACAATCTGCTGAATTGTGGATGTTCCTGTCTGACTAACACTCCCTCAGGCGTATGCATGTCGTAGCCTGTCACCAGGGTCACGGCCTCCTCATGCTACGCTCAGCGCTAAAATAGCACATGCCGCAATAGCACCCTGGACCCAATCGAGAGCACCGTACCCTGGATTTGACCAGTGTAGCCGCGTACGTTGGGTACGGACCATCACCACGGGCAGACGGGTCAGCCCGATGCCATATCGTACAGCTGTGAGCAGCGTGATTTTCTGCGGTAAGCAGTGAGTTGATTGCCTTCATGTGAAGTATTATTCATCGTGTTTTGTTTACGAGAGTTCGAATATGTTACGGTGTCCGGAATTGTTACCCTCGACCCAGACCGTACGGTTGCTCTGGTGGGAAGGGCCAATCTACTAATCAGCCATTCATAAACACCTTTATCAGTTTCCTGCGTTATGATTGGTCGAGCTGATCACATGATCTCATTCGAGACCAGGGTCACCCCGGTCTCGAATCCCATTCGAGGGTACCATCGTTTGCATATTCCCAATTCAGGAGA
>JAUOBX010129931.1:5176-18780 GCA_032360705.1 Eupentacta quinquesemita
TTTTTCTGAAGAGGAACACATGCACGGGGACCGTTTTCTGCTCATCACCGGTATTTTGGACATGGCTACATTTTGCCCGTTGCAGCGACATCACCGAAACAGTGGTCAAAGCCCACCTGATTTGACCCGTATAAGAACCCGATCAAACCCAATTGGGACTCGATTTGACTTGTTAATGTGACTGTTGATGACATGCATCTTTCGATTTCCAAAATGATTGACGGTAGAGTGGAAAGTGCTGTCAGCGTCTGCTGCGGTGGCCGAGTGGTTAAGGCGTTGGACTCGAAATCCAATGGGGTATTCCCGCGCAGGTTCGAACCCTGCTCGCAGCGCCCTCAGGTATACCAATCTTTGGTAGTTTTACAGCAGAATCAGTATCTACAACAACGGTCATCCGTATCGTACTACCGAAGCGCATATGGAACCACTTCCGGGTTTTATCCATTGGACGGAGCGATACGTACACTTAGCTCAATCATTACGTGATTGGATTTCCAGATACGTTACCGTTTGTACTACTTCAATGGTATTGACTTGTATCGACGAGAGATTTAGTATAGCTGTCATCATTTGCTGCGATGGCCGAGTGGTTAAGGCGTTGGACTTGAAATCCAATGAGATATTCCCGCGCAGGTTCGAACCCTGCTCATCACCGGAATTTTGAACATGGCTACATTTTGCCCGTTGCAGCGACATCACCGAAACAGTGGTCAAAGCCCACCTGATTTGACCCGTGTAAGAACCCGATCAAACCCAATTGGGACTCGATTTGACTTGTTAATGTGACTGTTGATGACAGGCATCTTGTATGGCCTACCCGCGAAAGACAAAATGCGAGGATACTATATGTAATTAAGACTCTTGGAAAGACAGCTCTCCCCAGCACAAAATAGACAGGGTTCGGCGCGGGAATATCCCATTGGATTTCAAGTCCAACGCCTTAACCACTCGGCCATCGCAGCAAATGTTTTGTAGTGTTCGTGTTGCCGGAACAATATTAACTACTATTCAGCGTCCAGAATAAATCGTTTTCCTATCACAGACAATCTACAGTTTAATGCCCGTTCATGCAATTATTTACCCTATCCTCGTTCAGACCACGATATTGTTGAACTGCGTCTAGACCTCACACGGAAACCACGGGGGGCCCTGTTATTTTTAATAACTCGTTATTAAAGGATGACTGCTACTGTCAGAAAATCAGGCATTGTATCTCGGAGAAAAAGGAACATGCTGACTTCAATCATGATGTTTTTCAGTGGTATGAAAATCTTAAATGCGGAATTAGGAATATATCTATCAGACACAGTCAACTTATTTACGAGAACACTCAGCGTACAAAACGGAAACTACTAAAGCAATTAGGTCACGAGAGAAGAAAACGACAGAAATATAAAGACTACGACACCGGCCTCTTTTATCGTCTAGAACTACTCGATTTATCCAATGAGGAACTCAGAGGTGCAGCGCTGTGGTCAAAGATCCAGTGGTTTGAAGATGGCGAGAAGTCCACCAAATGTTTCCTAGGCCGGGAGAAAAGCAGACAGAAGAAGAAGGTGATGAAGAAAGTGTCAAAATCTGATGGGACAATAATCTCCGACCAAGCCGGCATTATGAAGGAACAAATTCTTTTTTACAAATCCCTATATCAAGAGGGAGCAACTGATCATCAGTCACAAACAGAAATAATTTCATGTATCTCGAGATTCCAATCCTCATCACCGGTATTTTGGACATGGCGACATCACGGAAACAGGGGTCAAAGCCCACCTGATTTGGCCCAAAACAATCTTCGGTAGTTTTACAGCAGAATCTGTATCTACATAAACTGTCATCCGTATCCTACTACCGAAGCGCATATGGAACCACTTCAGGGTTGGATCTATTGGGCGGAGCGATACGTACCTGAAATGTTTTTCTGGGCACACTTTTTCTGAGGGGGTAACACATGCACGGGGACCGTTTTCTGCTCATCACCGGTATTTGGGACATGGCTACATTTTGCCCGTTGCAGCGACATCACTGAAACAGGGGTCAAATCCCACCTGATTTGACCCAGAACAATCTTTGGTAGTTTTCCAGCAGAATCTGTATCAACATAAACGGTCATCCGTATCGTACTACCGAAGCGCATATGAAACCACTTCCGGGTTGGATCTATTGCTTGTGAAGTGTGAACATATCGGGAAGTTCCAACAGTGAGTTTAGTCCAATTCATGAATAATTTGGGCATTCCATAGAAAGTATAGGGGATAACCGAACCTTGCTATAGCAGATCAGTCAAGGTACGGTACTTTGTTCGGGCCATGATAATAACCCTCCCATTTTGGTTGCTTGTGCAACTCGGTAGATCCTTCTAGGCCCTCCTATGGCCCTTGAACACGTCCAAATAAGTGTTATCAATAGGAAGTCTAATTGGAGCCTGCTACGTTGATGACTGGGGACCAATGGTGTAAAGCTGATTCGGGAACTTCCAGTAACCAATACATTGATTTTTTTGCGATATGACCGATGGGGAGCTGCGCCAAATCGCCACATTCGAGCCTGATAGCAGAACCTACCGTGGACTTGCCCAAGTCTCGATGAAAATACCTCTAGAATTCTGCCGAATTGAGTGGCCGAATTGACTAACGCCCTCTGTGTGAACAATCTCTGATCTGGCTGCACCAAGCTTTTGAAAAGTTGTATCAGACATACGGGAGATTTGTGGGAGTCTAGGCCTACCGAGTTGAAGCGAAAATGATTTTGAGTGGGGAGTAGGTTCAGCCTTGTTGCAAACCGAGCGTGATAGAGAAAGGGACGGAACTGAAGGATAATTCATAGCGCTGCACACCCGCGCCCAACGAATAATGATCATCGGTATCCCCCCATAATTGGGTACAACGTCACCATCCTAACTATATTTTCGCTAAGCTTATTGGTGTTTGAAATTACTTTTCTCAGTCGTCTGCTGATCGATTAGACTATACTTTTATTTGAACACATTCAAATGATTTTCTAATTGTCATAAGGGGGTTTATTTCCAGTATATTCGACGCATTTTGATAAGCGAAGAACAAATCATCTTCAAATGTCCATTTTTGTCACATGAGCTGTTCATTTTAGATTGTTTTGGTGTTTCAGGTTAGATTCGGGTTGTCAATCACGCTTCTGCGAAATGTGTTCACCCATTATAGACACAGCTCCTATTTGTTTGTGTATTTTGTAACCTCATCACGCTGAGTATGGATTGGATATTCTACAATTTACTCTACACCATTTCCCAGTCCTCCTTCTTTTTTCCAGTCGGTAAATTTTTGTCTTCCTATAAAGTATTCGGCATCCGGCAGCACTTCCTCGATTCATTATTATTTCGCGATCGCCAGGTGCGTTCAGTCATGGATCTATCGGTGGGCTAGCCCGATTTTGTAAGCACCATCCCCCTATCCTAAGTTAACGAAATTGGATGACGTTGGTTATATATATTTCCATATATGTAAGTGTTCTCGCCATGTTCTGCTGAGTATGGATTGTGCATCGGTTGGCGTAGAATAATGAGCGTGCTTGAAAAGATTTGGGCGCGTCTAGCCTAACCTTAGGGCCCATGGCCTACCAATAGGGCTAGGCCAAACTTATAACAACTTCCCCAGTAACAACATTGCGATGTACGTTCGTGTGGGAACAGTATGATGGGGTACGCGTCGAGTGCGCACTAAAAGCTTAGGCCCTACCGTCAGGGCTAAGTACTGGTGCTGGTAACGTCAACTTGCTTGTAGGTGACCCTGCCAGAGGCTCTAGTCAGTGCGTGTACGCACAGTGGCCTAATGTTATTTGTTACACACTGAAGGGATCATCATGAACTTTTGCAGTAGAGATAGTAACTTTTGTGCCGCGCGTGTTGCAAGATTCATGTATGAACAAAACACAGATAAAACTGTTTTAACTACTCAAAGAAAATGAGTCCCGCAACTGTCTGAAAAGTCCTCTTGACTTTGCACAGGGTTCAGCAGATTTTACCACCCAGTGACGTAGTTGCGTGATATTTTGCTATTGTGACGTACGTAATAAGTACATCCGTGAATAGCCACACTAATGATAGTAGATGTAGTATTTGTTTTGAACCTCACCATGAGTATGAGGCAGTTCCACGATATTGGGGTGTCAGGTAGCTGTTTTTCATGCCTGGATAAATATGCATTTCTGGTATTTTGAGTGGTTGCAAAGTGATGTATGTTCGCACTTTTACACGAAACAAAGTGAATGATGAGATCCTTTGGTAGGGGTTCTCTAAAGTTTACGTTACCAATATCTGCTCTACACTAGGAATCGCTGCGCTCCTGCCTTCAGTAGGAGGGAAGAGGGGTCATCAAATGATCAATTGATCTTGTTCGATTATATCATATATGCATAATTGCTCAAGAGGGTCAGTGTGGTATTTTGTAGAAGATCGAAGCATATTCAAGTGTTTCCTGCAAAAGCTGATTGTGCAAAGTGCTGTTTCACCTAAGAAAATTCCCAACAGAAGACTTACATGTGCATGAGCACCTAGCTACTGCAAACATTAGTCTCTTTCATCCTGTTTTTCGCCGAGGGATTATTATGGTTTGTGTTTGGTAAATAATTGTTATCATTGTGAACCCATATGATATACATTCATGAGAACAACATTCTCATACGATAATAGTTTTCTGCTACTGAGCACCTGCATTTCCATAAATAAAATTACTACATGTATCCCGATGATGAGATGAGCCAATAATGGCTATACCACTAAGTGTCATGTTCTGTTTAGTGTAAGACTGACCATCCATCATAGCTGCCATGCACTTTTTTCATGACATTTTTTTCTGCAAGGTCGTAGTCAAATTGTTAATATCGAAACTCCTCCTTTGGCAGAATTATTGCTATGCATATATATATGAACGGGTATTCCGGCTAGTTACTGTAACTAACGGAATGTTACTTGTTGCTATTATATCAGTCAATAGTTACTTTGGTTCGTAGTTATAGGATTACATTACGCTGGTCATGAGAGTTCCCCCTAAATAAAGTTACACACATTGCTGATTACCTGCGTCCAGGAGAGTGTGCACGGCGATCCTACATATTCGTGTTTTTTTTAATTTATATAGAGACTAGGCAGTTGACTTGAACAACACAAATATGACAATCTCATCCTTTACCCTTATCGGAGGATTCCCCACTGATTTTAACGATCTATTTCACTGCGAAGATTAATATTTAGGTTCTATGGAAGTCGACGAGTCCATTTATGAGGCTAATTTGCGTGTTCACGCCATGGGTTAAATTTTGTGTGGGTTCCAGTTCCACCCCAATACCCGGAAACCACAGAGGTCACAACCAGTGATCCCGACACTCCGAGCAAAGTACGAGCCCCCGCTAATGATGTTAGATTGGACAATCTGCCAATATAAACGTACCACATTCATTTACCTCAGTCTTGTTTTTAATGTAACAGCCTAGAGATGAACAATGGGGATGATGTGCCTTGTTCAGGCACAAACACCGACAATTGAATGCTTGTTATTGCTCTTGGCAGGGTATCAGTGAATCAGGATCTGACCGGCTTCGACGTACCTATTTTTCTTGGCTACCGACAGATTATGTTTGGAGGAATTAAGATGTCGGCTTCTATACAACCATGTTCTTGACGATCTCAGAGTCATGGGACTGAGTGAGTGAGTGATGGATTCGGTTTACGCGCTCCGCATATGATAGCAGCTTTCAACATCCGAAACTGAAGCTCCGGATCCTCATCTCAGAATGAGTTTCAAATCCAACGAACTTGTTATAGTGTACGAGTAACAGGCAATAGTTCTGGGTATCAAGTGGAGTATTATGCGAAGTAATGTCCTCTGTGGATGTGTCACCGTATCAAGAAGAAGAAGAAGAAGAAGAAGAATAGGAATGCACGTAAATCGTTAAATTACACTCCCATAAATGCGGGAATTTGGAACATCTTTCTGGTTATTCTGGAAGGTACTCGCCGATACCAGTCAATCAATCATAGACATCTATTCCGCGCCAAAATCATAAAATGTTCTGAGGCGCAAGAACACAAAGTAAAAGTGATCACTGCTGGTAGGCCTCATAGAAGAGATGGGTTTCAAGGTTAGACCTGAATAGGGCGTAGTTGCTGTTCTTGATGTGATCGGGAAGTTGGTTCCATATAGTTTGAGTACATACACGGAGAATGTTTGATCGGCAAAAGAGACACATCGTGTTCTTGGTTCATCCAGACGTGAGGATAGAGCTGACGTGAGGAGGCGGCTGAACAGCAACTTGAAGCATGTCGGTGTTATCTGATGGGGCATGATTGTGAAGAGCTTTGTAGACTAGCAGTAGGACCTTGTAGTCAATTCGTTGTTTTACGAGCAACCAATGCAATTCGATTGACTCACTCGTATATAGAAACGTAATTACGCCAGTTGGTAATCACTTTTCGGCATAGTGGATACTAGTACAGTACCTCTCGTTGATCTAAATGGGAAACTTGGGACGGAAAATCCCAATCTTTAATTTAGTCTAACACCAACCCATACAAAACAAGTTATGTGGTTGCCAGTTGACTGAATGTGTACTGAGAGCCATCGAGATCCCATGACCATGCATCGCTGATTAGGGAATATACTGCAGTCGTGAAATTATAACTAGTGGAAAACAAGTGAGACACAATTTAGCCAAAATATCCCGTCCCTGCTTTACGCTGATCCGACTTCATGGGAGTTTTGCCTCATGCGCCAATGATCCATGTCAATGGATCCCTGGTGTTACCACGGAGGAGATCCGGAGTTTTCCTATTCTACGGACCCGAAAAGTCATTCAGTAGTCGAGCACAGAGGAGAGTTGTAGAAATCGAGATAATGTGCATTTAAATTACTTAGTTGAGGTTGTTATGAGAGTATAAAGTCAGATTATGTCAGATATAATCAAGACCACCAAGTTGCTACGAAAAATTGAGAAAAAAGCAAATCATGGGCCAACCAATAGTATAGACATGACTTGACAATTCGTTAACAAATTGTCATAATTTTGATTTCGACTCCAGAACAGTATTAAGTAACAACGTAAATTACTTACAGTGAAGATAGCTGACCATGTCGTCAATAAGTAGTAACTATTGTTATTTTGTCATTGATATTGACCTAAATAGCATAGACATAACTAAAAAATTCGTTAACAAATTGTCGTAATTTTGATTTCGACTTAAGAACAGTATTAGGTATTATTGTAAATTACGTACAGTGGAGAGAGTTGACCACGTCGTCCATTGATATGATGTGATATTGACCTTTATGTTCTCCTTCGAAAGTTTACAACATTTTCGAGTAGTGTTTATGTCATAAAAGTATTGTCTTATAGGGAAATTAGTGTGAGGTATACTAGCTATTTTTGTATTTTTCAGTGCTGATAAAGTTTCTCGGTGATTGTTCTATAATCTAAAAGCCCATGTCCGCCCACTCATGTATTTAAGTAATAGCAAGAAACAACGAATGTAAAGTTCCCTCTATCCGTCTATACGAAAACAGAAATACTGAGAGACGTAAAGTTAACGTCAGTTATCGAACCCACGGCCTATTCTATTGATTGACGGGAGTAAAGGTAATACCGCATGTTACGGTACAGTACACAGGTCTATACTAACCAGCACTAAAAGCCTACCGCCACACAATTATTATTCGACATCGATGATCAATTAATCATACGATTTGCTAGTCCTCATTGCTTGGTTATAATACTAAGGACTAGAGTGGTCGTGGTGTAGGTCTTCTCGTATGCTGAAAGTTATGGTTCAACCCATCAGTAAAATGGGGACCCGAAGCGAATTATTATTATACTGCTAGATTTCATGAGTTATCATAGCTCGCTCACACATGCCTGAAATTGAGACTATACCATCCTCGCCCAGTGAGGTTGTAACCGTACCCGATGTCCGCAACCAAGATTTTACGCATTATCGGTATTCTGTCCTGTGTGTCCTTTCGATGTTCTATCCAACTTTGACGTTCTATCTGCCTATACATGATATCGCTCCAGAAAACCTGTACAATCTCGTTGAGCCATAATCCGTTAAACATATTGTTTTCACTTGGGCTGGCCCTCTCTCTTGATCTACTTACTAGGGAAAATTCGTAAGCAAGAAGCGTCCACTCCTCCGAATGGAACTATTATAATAATAATTAGGCTATTATTATTATCACTAGCAATACCCATACGTCACCATCAGTAACACTATAGAAAATATCTTGCAAGATCAATCGTAGGTTATCGTGCGACTAGTCGTGGTGGTCAGAGACCGCGTAATCGTGGTGACGAATGATCGCTAACACGACTAATCTGAGCGGTATGCGCCCAAATCGTAGGATCGACTGCATAGTCTTGCGATTAGTCGCACGATCAAATGAAGATTCGTGATTGTGTCGTTCTTCGCGCGTGGATATCGGTTGTCATCTATAGTTGAAGTAGTGTTCTTCGAGTTTGGTTACAACAAACCGCTATGCTATTTGTCAGACACGGAGGTACGCTGATATCAAATATATGTCAAGGTAGAGTACACGGGAGAAACAGGACGACTCTACCCAAGAGCAATAGTAGAGCAGAGGATAAAACATCCTCCAAGGAGGCAAGTGCCAGGGTTGAAGTTGGCCATCACTTTGCGGTACATGGCTAATGGGAACAGCTACCACAGTCTGTCGTACTCCTTTATAGAGTCCCCCACCCCCCAACACCATATCCGGCGTGGTGAAGGAAGGTCCGCTGCAATCTTGGCGGAATACGAAGACGAGGCTTTTGGTTTCCCGACCACTCCACGGAAGTGGCGACAGGTAATTGAGTAGATGCAAATTTTCTTGTATAGAGCATATGCTGGAATTGGAATTGAATATAACCCACTCAAATATTATCATATCATGCCACTAATTATGCCACTGAAATCGGTACCTTAATCACATTCTTTTAAATCGATCATTTAGTTCGTCATCTTACGAAAGCAATACAAACCAACTCTGTTCAATAATAATCACAGCAATATCAGGTTTTTATATCGCTCGTTACGCTGTTACAGTCTCAAAGCGCTTTGCAGCTATTCTAGCAATTACAACGCATAGGTTACATAGCTTTTTCGTTAGTCATCGTTTATCTGATCCAGGCTCGTTTCAATGCATGTTTCTGTTTGCATACGAATGTATCGTATTTCAGTATTCGTATACAAGCTTCAATTCGTATCCTCAGGTTCTAATCCCTGAAACAAGTGATTTAAATATCGGGAAAAATGACAATTCATGTTGTTTTGTTCTGCAGATCGCCGAGGGGTTCGGAGAGCGGTGGAGCTTCCACCATGCGTGTGGCGCTCTGGACGATAAACACATTGCAATTAGGGCGCCCAATAAATCCGGCAACTACAAGGGGTTCTTCTCCCCCGATGTCTGCCCACAGAAACTTGTACTCTGAATCCACTAGGCCGAGGAGAACAGTAACGGCTCCTCCTCCGACAGTGGGATATCCAATGCTAGTACTCTCAAGGCGTCGCTTAAGACTGGTGAAATCTGATTCCCGCCAGCTGGACCGCTACCCAACGATGACCGGGACATTCCTTACTTCCCCATCGGGGATGATGCATTTGCCCTGCGTTCGTGGATGATGAAGCATTTCGGACATAGGAATATGACAAAGGAAGAACGAATCTTTAACTACCGAGTCTCCCGTGCTCGCAGAATAGTGAAAACGCTTCCGGAATACTTGCTCACCGCTGGAGATGCCTTCTCACAACCATGCAACTGAAACACGATAATGTCAGGGAAGTCGTGAGTGCGTGCCTCTGCCTGCATAACATGATGCGAATGCGGTACCCTGGGTTGCAAAACCGGGATATTGACCGCAAGGGGGCGGACCATGAGGTGATACCGGTCGCTCGGAGGAATGAGGCATGCAGTGTTACAGGACATGCGGAACGTGCAAGGCGGGGACCGTGCCACACTAGAAGCGGAGGCTGTGCGAGTTTACCTCAAGCACTACTACAAAGCCGTCGGCAGTATCCCATGGCAGGATAACATGATCTAAGAAGTATTGTGTGAATGAGTCGATGAGTCGGCGAAGTTTGGCAGAACTCATATGCAAAGGGTTTCTATTCAAAGTGAATTTCACAATTAAGTGTGGTTTCATGTATAGTAATATATGTCGCATGTTAGTTGATATTTGAATAATTTCGTTGATGTACTCTCTTGAATGAACGGAGCTAAAAACTTGTTTAGTTCCAACTCTTGTCGAACTGTCGATATGTATAGGATTAGCCTAACCACGATCCCATGTCTTTACTGTCGATGAGTATAACATTCAATATCATGGTGTCATCATTCCAAAGCATATACATATATCGAAAAGTTACAATAAAAACACTAAGAACACAAAATCGAACTTTTTATTTTATAGTGTCATCATTCCAAAACTGTGATTAAAAACTCATGAATCTAAATCATATCTTGCATATGCAGATATCGAAATGTTACTCTGTAACATGGACAACACAAAATCGAACTTTTAATTTCCTACTGGCATCAGTCCAAAACTTTGATGATAATTCTCATGAACCTGAAGCATATACAGGTATCTAAAACGTACACCGAAACACTGGAAACTCAAAAGCAAATTTGTTAATTACTCGGGTAAGTTGTCATCAGCCTGTAGTATCCGAGTACTCTGCACTTATTGGGTTACGGTGTCAGAGGTATCCGATTGAGCGGCCGCCGAAGCCGGAACACAGGAATCGTCACCTGGTACAGAAGTAAACCCCGTCCGCTTAACCCTGAGAAGTTCATGGACGACACTTCGGGCTATGGGCGTAATATGTATGTAATTGTGTACGTAACCACTGTCGCTTGAGGAGGGATTACATGATTACCAACATGTAGGAGGTCATGATTTGTTTTCATCTGTCTTGATAAGGACACCACTGATATAGATTGGGCAAGAGAAATGTATTTGGTGAATTGGGTGGGATTTGATGGGAGAAAGCGAGTGCAGAGCCAAATATATGAGTTCAGCTTGGTTTGACGTGATTTTCTTGTGTCGCTTATTTTGAATTCCCTCAAAGAGTATAGGCTAATATCTAATCACTGCGCATGTTGAGTCATTGGCAGTTCGCGTAATCTGGTAATCGAGCGACATGGTGGTACCAATAATCGTAACATCGCACGACTGGTAGCAACTAGTTGCACACTCGATCGTGGTCTGATACGACAGGTGGCACAACCACAACAACTATGGGAAATGGAATTTGGCACCAATAAGAATTTTCAGATGTCAGGCCGAAATGACAGCATCCAGGTGTCTACGATTCTGTGTTGATCCAAGTTTCAATAACATAAAATTATCTACTATGAACAACGAATCACGGATATAATTAATATAATAATTCATATTCTACTTAGTTACCTTGTCAGACGCCAATCCAGCTTAACCTCTGTAAATCAGCAATGTGTGTATAAGCAAAGAGAAGTATAGCAACTAATAATGGGCATTTTAATAGTTCAATGAGATTGAGTCAATCGTATAATTTCATTTGGTCCTTCTTGACACGTTTCCAAAAGATGTATATCAAAGGCGTCTGATAATTCGTCAGAACTCAGAATGTTCCAGTCTCCTCCTCACCGTATTCACCGTGGCCGTACGGTGACACAGCTTTCACTTTGAAGGTGTACCCCTCTCCGGATGGTACAGACGTGAGTAGAACCCTTTGCTGGCGAACCAAGCCTGAAATTTCTCCTCCATTCGTGACCACTTTGTAAAAATATAGGATACTGTCCGAATTTCGATGACCACAGCTTAAAACGTCCCAGGAGAAGACCATTCGACGGCCTCGCATTCGCTGTGGCTCCTGAACAGTTGGTTCCCCTGTAGGGGCTGTGGAAAGGAAGAGATTAGCTAGCAATCTATGGGTTGTAAGGACATTTTGCCTCGATTGTTTCATAACACCCGGGTCTCAATATACGGATCCTTATAGCATATAGTTGTCGAAGATTGTCTATGCAGTGTATACAACAGGGAACTCATCAAATGTTGTGGTTGCTACTTTTGGTTATGAGTGTAATAACAGTACTCACAAAGACAGAATAAACTTTTCAAATGAAAAAAAGGAGAAATATTCGTCTCAAACATATTCAATCGGATATATAAATGAACATAATGTTACCCACTTGTAACTAGATTAGAGATTATCAGAAGAAGGCACCAACATCCGTAGTGTTTGGTCACATATTAAAACAGCAAGAAGGCATAAGCCATGTGAAACCATGTATTTGCGATGTAAAGTAGGCTAACTAACGCCAGTGTAAATTTGACCCTGTTTGGTGATACACTAACTACCTGGTTATTAGGGGAGGAGGTTCCGTATGTAGGTATGAAGGATGTGTTTGTTTTCTACATGGTAAAATAACGATTCTAAAATATTGGTAGGTGAAATGTGTAGTGTGGGACTATGACTTCCCACCTCTCCCCATATTATATATATATATATTTATTCAAATTTATATAGACAAATTCTCGATAAGCCATCGTACCGCACTTGTTCAACTCTTTCTCACACTTTGTAAAGCGCTTTGAGCCTATGTGGAGAAAGCGCTATATAAACATGTATGTAACCTATGTATGTATGTATGTACCGGTAACCTTGCTTCGAATCATTTGAGAGAAACTTAGCGTCTCATTCGTCGTTGTCGTCAATATAACTGTCACGTTGAAGAGTGAGTTTGCGTTAAGGCGCCTCAGTGTCTCCGTGTCTCCGACTGGTTCCTTGGATACATCGTCCAGGTTACCACTCTCCTCTGGGGAGCAGCCATCCCTATCCAGCTGATGGAAACGAATCGTCCGCTTGGTGATGGAGCAGAGCGTTCTGTATCTCCAGTTGGCGATCACCTTCGCGAGACCCGGGCGTCTTGAGGTTGTTCTCAGGGTCAGAGTTGGCTCAGATATGCCTTTGGAGAAATTTGAAATATGGTTAGGGTCATCTTCCGAGCTCTTACATTGAGTCGTGATTAGCAGTAAGCACCACTTCGGCCTTCGGTGATCAAACCAAAAACGAGTAACCACCAAGTCTGAGAGAGTGAACTCATTGACGAATCGCCTCAATCTGTGTGTCAATAACTGTGGACGGATTATTTATAGGTATTAGGCCGCTCTGGGTGGTTGTAGCTCCGGGGTCGTTCATGAGGATTTGTAGTCCCTCATTATCCTTCCAATATTTGATTAGAGTGATTGCAGTGTCAGCATGTAGGTTACGTTATAAATAGAATGCTATTATTGAGATCATGATAATAATAACATCATCATCATCATCATCATCATCATCATCATCATCCTGATGATGACGACGATGACGATGACGACGACGATGACGGTAAAAAAAAAGAAAAAAAAAGAAATCTGTACTGCTGTTATTGATGACAATAACAGCATGAACAATGGCTCACCGCAATATAGTAGCTGCAGAAATTAATACATTCAGTTAGTGGCCTACTGCTACTGGTCCTAGCCTAGTAGAGGCTAGAGTAATGTAATTCTGTGACTGGTGAACCGCATAAAGGCCTAGCCTAGTCTTCGCCCAATTCCTC
>JAUOBX010130043.1:0-12528 GCA_032360705.1 Eupentacta quinquesemita
CAATCAGCCTGGCTGCACAGTTCTGAACACGTTGTAGCTTTCCCAAGAGGTTGTTGGGGATACCGATAAGCAGGGCAATAGCTCACCTTAGTCGAGTCAATATATGGCCCAAAATACTCTAAGGTTGCTAAGTGGGTCTCCAGCATCTCCGAAAGAAGTCTCCCAAAATTGGACCCCGGGAAAAAGGTAATTTGCATATTTTCAAAATGGCGGACCTAGTATACTTTATCGTACATCCCTTAAGACGTCAGTTTTGACCTATAAAATGTGTTACCAACCTGATACAAACATGATACCGGACTACCATATAAGCTTACCCACAATGTCACATGACGTCGCCATGACGTAGTAATTACGTATACGAGGGAAAATTAACGTATTTTGGCGGACTGTATAACCTTTATTGTATAGTGAACCCCCTGATACTTTAGTTCTGACAACGATGTATGATACCAACCTTCCAAAAAATGGTTCCAACATCCCATAAAACTATTTTACCTTGTCTCGTGGCGTCACTGTGACGTAGTGTTGACGTATGTGACGAAGCATCAACATACTTGCATTTTGAGCCATGAAATATAAAAATAACCTATAGAATGATGTCAAAATACCAATGAACACATTGACAATGTTATATGACGTCACCATGACGTAGTAATTACCTATACGAGAGACATTGACATACTTTGGCGAACCGTGTAGCCTTTGGCGTACAGTAAATTTATAATAGCTCAGTTTTGACCTATGATATATGTTACCAGCCTTGTGGTAAAATGATAGTAGTAATGACGTATTAATGACGTATGTGCAAAGCATTAATATACTTTATCAAACTCCGGTGCCCTAAAAAGTACTGAAAATGACCCAAAGTCGAAATTTTGAGAGCCATGACCATGACAAGGGAGTACAAAACATCACCATCAGCGAAGTTCAAATCAGGAAGTTAGTGTAGGAGCTAGTACACACACTGCCTACCAACAGGAAAGTCAGGGACTACCAGTACACTTCCGAGCGCTCTCATTACTGAATCTGATGCACACGATATTGTGGAACAACGCGCTGGCGCTAGGACTGCTAATAACGCGACTCTCTGTTCCATGGAGGCCACGACTCCTTACTATCCTATCAAGTGCCAGTGGAGGCATCAGAATCCAATAAAATGATCCGTGAATCGCAAGCGGGAATAGTATCACACACCGATATTATATCCACATGGAGCGAGAGGATGTCCCAGAAGCCAAAGCGGATAGCCCGTCTTTGATTAAGCTAAGTCGATAGGGTGGCGAGGTGGATGACACGTGTTGCCGACACCTCGGAATCACTGCTGAGACTATACATTCCCATATCGATAGACAATAACCGCTCACAATACTCATAGCAGCGAGACACCTCGGCAACACGCGTACAGTGTCCACCATGCAATCACAAACATCGGGGTCCCCTTGTTTTGCAGACTGGAGGCCTCGAGGACGTTGCCTGAACTCTTCACACGGAAAACCGCAAGGTGGTGAGCAGTCCAATCAGTCGGATTCCCAAGTTGTGCATTTTATAGCCGAACGACCTGTACCTGTACCTGTACTGTAGCTCATGAACCATGACATGTGAATTTTGTTGTGAGAACTCCTTCAACCAGACACTGGGTCCATACATTCAATCTGATTATGACAGTGACGTGATGATAGGTATTTGGGGCCCATTGCGTGTTGCACTGTTGAGTTGTTGTATGCTCTCAAGGATGCTAATCCTAATGTTCGCGAAGCCAACCCCACGAAACATGTTGATGTCGCCTGGTATTTCAAATGTATTAAGGCCTACATCGCATTGGCTTAATCAATATGTGATAAACCCTCCATTTCATTTGACAATATATATTAGCTACAATCCTAATAAGTCATGATACGTGGCAAATACGTAATTCCTACGTCACAGTGGCGTCATATGACACTGTAAGTTGGCGTATTTGGTACGTCGGTATCATTTTTCTACGGGCTTGTAACATATTGTATAGGTCAAAACTGAAGTTTCGGAGGGCTCGTCGTACAGAAAAGTTTGTATCGTCAGCCAAAGTATGTTAATTGTTTTGTTACATACGTCAACAGTACGTCGCAATGACGTTATAAGACATTGTAGCTTATTCAAGTAGTCCAATATCATGTTCTTATAGGTTGGTAACATATTCCATAGGTCAAAACTAAAGTCTTAGAGGGTTTACTGTACAGTAAAGTCTATATAATGAGCCAAAGTACGTAGATTATCGTCAAATACGTGAATTCTACGTCACGGTGACGTCATATGACATTGTAAGTTAGCTTATATGATATTTTGGTATCATGTTTCTATAGGTTGGTAACACATACCATAGTACATCAAAGTCCATATGGTCCGCCATTTTAAAAATATGCAAATTAACCCTTTTCCCGGAGTCCGATTTTAGGAGACTTTTTTTGTGTAGATGCCTGGGACCCACTGAGCAACATAAAATAAAAAACTTTTCGTTGAAATTGTGTTGGGGTCAAACCCTATTTTGACTCGACTATATGTGACCTACTAATTAAAGTCCAAACGTAATATACATATGATGAATATTCAAAACAAGAAGTACAATAGCTAATTCAAATCAACGATTCCTGACAACACACAGGCACAGTGTGCCTTTTTTAACCTGTCTGCATTGAATCAGAAACAGGTCCTTGGCAAGTAATAACTACACAACGTTGTGTTAGGCGACGATCAGATTCGTTCGTATACGCCTTGGAAACTGCGGGTCACTATCCTATACTGTAAGCCTAGGATGGACTAAATTGGTTGTGAACTGATAGCGTAGTGATTTTCGCTGAGCATTTCGTTTCGTTATTCCTGACTGACGGACGGGCAAACGGAGAGTCATGATTACTGCTGGCAGAGCGACTTATCGGTAGCTAAATAATTATGACTACACACCTGCTCACAGCAACAAAATTATGAGTTTTTACATGGTCATAGTGAGATTAGTGACATAGCGCCACTACATGGCAAATCTCAGGCGCCGGCCTCACCAGCCCTGCTGTCAAAGTATACCGCATGAACCAGTCCTGTATTCTGATTCTACGTGAGTGTTGATGGCATAACGCCATCACCAAACAAACCGGTTGACTCTAACATCTATGTGATCTGGTATTAAACCTGTCTGTCCTGTCACAGTATCTAATATACGAAATGGGTTTTCCATATATGAATATATACAAGTTATATTCCTTTCAAATCCGTGTCTTAATATTGCATTGGATTCCCCCTGATATCGAGATGTTCCAGTTATACTTCGTCGCTCTCTGCATACATACAGCAGTACTTGGAAGTTCGCGCTTCTCAGTTTGAGTGCTTCTCCAATAGGATCACGAGAGATTCGATTCATTTTTACTTAGGCTACCATCAGACAACATTGTGGGATGTTTCAGTACATGGAGATTTAATCAGACTGTTACCTAAATCAACTTTTCCCACCCCGTCCAGTGTGCGTTCATTTGCAAACATATGTCATGCATACTTCGATTATGTCACGGGCTGACGGGGGTTGCAGGTGTCTGACGTGGACAAGGTTGTATCTCTCCTTTCACTGATAATTATTCTACTGTTACTTTGTAGGAATGTGATTTGAGGAATGTGATGGACACGGCCAGGATTCCTCGATGAGCCTTCAGTGGCTTCCTGAACCTGTAGCAATAAAAACAAAATCATGATTTGCAATTAAAATATGTTTCGATGTGTGTATACAATAAATAGAATCGCAGCACCGTCAAACTCGGCGGTTATTTGATACAGACTTGACTCATTTGCAAACTAAGGTAAAAGCTGTTACCAAAGTATGGATAGAAGTGTTAATTAAAGTGTACGAAAAGTTTACTGAAAGCATAACAAACAATATTATTTTAGAATCTCCAACACCATCGCACATTTCCCCTCAACATCGACATGTGAATGTTCTGAAGCATGAAGCAGCAGCTATTCCATTTCGTTAACTCATATTATAGGATTATTCATAATTTGTAAGCGATTTGTCCCAATAATTGAAGAAGGCATACATGCATTTCGTCTACCTATCCTCGGAATGTCTCCCGCAGTCGGATCGGTATATATAACAATGGGAATACGTTCAATATTGTGATATCACGTCTCCCAAGCTATGCCATGGCCCCATGGGATAATCAGATGGCTGGATATGTCATCAACGCAAATGTTGTCATGATAATGTTATAAATTGCAAACAATATCCGCCATCGATTCCTAAAATCAAATAATGCAGTATCGCCGTATAAGTATCGTAAATATGCACTCGAGCGCTAACGGGGTAAACATTAGAACAACTTCTCAGACTGTTATCGCCTCAAATCATACCGTAGGTACTTGCGTCCAAAAAGCTGATACGGTTCACACATCTTGGTACACTATTGCTACATTGTGGTAGTAATCAATACCGATGGTTTAGAATCTGGATAAGATATTTGGAAAGTTCAGATAGACTGTTGAAATGATAAAGAAATTTTTTTTCCCAATAAGTGCGATGACGAGTCTTTCATATTTGTGCTGTCTTAGTCAACTGCCCAGTGCCCAAAAGAAAACCGCAAATATGTCTATGCAGGACTGTCCCTCCGATTTGGACCTCCCGGACACTAATGGTATAGTTGTGTGCGTAACTTCATTTGGGAAGGACTGTGCAGTTGCGATTTAAGTAATGGCGTATTCCGGATCATATGAAACATGAGCATGTTAGGAACATCAAATTAGGAAAACCACTCCAGTACTATTGATCAAGACCCTTACAATAATAGTTATTAGTCATCTGAACATTGCTTCAAATTATATTTGGTAATTGTATAGCTTCTATGGGTTATGTGGTCGCACTGACTCATTGTTCTATTCTGCTCCACCAACAGCTCAAATGTGGTTGTGCGAGCCCCCGTAGTTCTTAGCCACATTGTCATGGGGCGGGCTGAGTTATTGTATGGTCGTGTGATGATATGTTTGTTTGTCAGTACTGTCTATACTTTTCCACCTGCACTCTTTCCACACTGACTGACCGATAATGGCATTAATACAGTCAGGCCTATATTTATACTTGCGTGCAACTGAAATATTCTTCCAGTTTCAAACTTTCAATTTGTCGACTTGAAAGGATTTTCCGGACTGTCGTTTTCACACCGGCCCAACACCCCCCCCCCCCCCCTAGCGACCCCTCTAAAAACACATGGATCGGGTGAGTTTCGTTATGCTAGGAGTGGGCTTTTTCGACCTATCCCGGAGCTCTGGTGGTGCGAAATTTCATAGCTTACGTGTTCATCATTATGTTCATTCGTTAGGTTATGTATGGATTGTCCGAAAACAATATGTGATTCGATATAGTGCAGGAAATGATAGGTATAATACCTAACTTTTTTCTTCCTGTTTATAACGCTTTGCCAATGAATTGAGCTATAACGAATAACTATATTGATGTCCATTTTCTAGATGAAATTTATTTAAAAGGAGGTGCTTTTTAATACAGTTTCTAAAATGTTGCCTGCTATACTAATCTTACCCTGCGGGTCTATTCGCTGGCTTTCAGCACACTAAAGACACAGACACGGACACATGCGCGCCCATGCATATTCATACGATGTTACCCATGTAGGTACAACACAATACCACAAAGCCACAGCTGCTGCGCACTTTATCGGAAAGTATTTTCCGATTGGCTGATGTCTTTGCGAAGCCTCTATAATGACATTTCCTCCGAGAAAGTGCGCATTGGCCTCAAGCTTCTGGTGATGCCGATTGGTCGATGATTGTTTCTGTAGGCCACTGTTCTCACTACTATAGAGACAATTACAATATCTTTTTGATCTCATGTGTTTATTCCGGCTCGGGCTGTCTGCAAGCGCTTTTCACCCTCATTAGGGTTATAGTTGACTAGCTGTAGCTGTTATCTGCTAATTTACACGTCGATGGTATCTATTTCACGAAACCTGAGCCTTTCTTATTCCCCCTTCCATACACAACATTACCGTAATGGTTGTCGTTTCTAACAAAGTGGGACAGTAATTATCTATGAATAATCCTCTCATAACTCCCGACCTAAATGCAGGAACAATCAGATTCAATTTGGTTGAAATTGCCCATGAGTAGTTTCTGAGGTCTCTAAAACGCCTATCGAAAATGTGCCATAAATAAAGTGATGCTGTCAGGAAGAGGCATATTGAGTGGTGTTCCCATTACGTCCCGGTATGATGTATGCTCGTTTTTTTATTGTCCTCGTGGGAGAGTGAGACACAAGACATGACAGCCTATAAATTATCCCCACATTCTTCCGATGAAGCTGAGTCAATCCAAATGAAAATTAAAGGGAGTCTCTGTTCTATTCCAGCGTCTCGGGTATAACATGTTGATCCGTAGTCAGTGGTTTAGCGTTTATCAACTGAAACATACGGACAACTTAAAAAGTATTCACCCACAGCCCCTGAACTCTATTTGAATGATAGCTCTTCAAACATTCCAGTTAAGTGACCATCAAATTGCGCGTAATGCATTGAATGCGTTGTCCTAATGACCGTTAGCGCTGTATTAATTTTAGTTGCCCCGATTTAATGGGCTCATATCATACCATCCTTCTCCCATCCCTCGTTATCAATAACTGGAGGAGGCTGGTAGGTGTGACAATTAAATTACGTATTATCAGGGGGCACATGAGACAAATTGTTTGTAATGCGAGGCCTCTTCATTTAAAAAAAGAATATTGCTCTTGGGTGAATGAGGAAGATATCGGCTAGTACCTAAACTGGTCTAAATTATTTTCGAAACGGAATATACAACAGATTAACAGAATGTCGAGGCTGACTAGAGAAGCATCATGGTTTCGGAGAATTGACTGTATCGTGTTCAACAGGGTCGCTCCTATATTATCGAGTCCACAATTCCAAGCTGAACTATTCATATGAACCGCACCCAGGTTGAACGAATAATCCAGTTCACACTTACATTTGATGACTTGATCGCATCAAATTGTGTGGTTATATTCGTAATGTTCATCGTCACTTTTTCTTCAGTAATCGTCGGAGGATACTTTTCAACCGTTTTCGTAGTTCGTATATTCATATTATCGTGAGAATATAATATCATCAGCCCGACTGTGGAAAAACTATGAAAATTGCTACTTGCAAGTTTCTCTTTTTAGTTTGTTGGTTACGTTTTATTGAACCATTCGTTTTATAAGTTACTCTCTCCAGATTTAAATCAGGTCCAGCTGACTCGAGCAATCCATGGGGCACAGTCCAAGAAGCAGTGGTGTCACCAGGATTTTCGATCTGGGTCGGCGCGGAGCGTACAACAGGATTTTTTGGTTTTCAAACCTCCAGATGGCAGCAGATGGCTCCTGATAGAGACTGTTTTCAGCTATAGGTATACGATTTTGATACATGGGTCTCATGACTGCAAATGTATTTAGCTGAAGAAATTATTGATATTTTCCTTCGATTTTGAAATATTTTTTAAAATTAATTTACTTCCGTTAAATATGTGTCTCACAGTTCTGTCAATACACCTCTGGTTGCTAACGTCATATTTTTCACACACTTCTGTCCGAATATTTGGCCTTTTCACTTTTAACCTTGGCTAAGTGCCATTCTTGCCAAAATTTCCGACAACCCTAGTCTTCTGCCTACCCATGTAATTGAATGCCCATACACATGTTACACTTTTCATTACTCGTTGACAATACCACGAGGGAGATTTTGCACACCATTCGGAACTTGATATGAAATAGAAACAAATCAGTTACGCTGCGTGCACAAGCCCACGAGAGTACTTGCAATGTATATAGGCCTAGTGCCGGAGAATAATGTACCTATATTCCAAATGGGATGGAAGCTAGCAATGCGCGCGCAGCGCGCGAAAAATATACATATTCCGAGCATTCCACAAACAATTCGGGTGATATGTTCCAATGTTTTCCAATTCCGTGACCAATTGTAGCCGACATGTGTATACCCGACTTTCCATCACAAACTATTCTATTATATGGGCATGCAGTCGGCCCGTCCTCAACTCGGATATGGATGCCACATATATCAGATCAAGCGATCAGTACCAACAACAACGAAATAGGATTTTAAACTGTCATGTAGCGCTAGCCTGCATAAGAAGAGCATATAGCCAAACATAAGCGTCAATAGTTTGCCCGACACTAAAAACAATAAATAGAGAATGCCCGTCAGTGCGCGCGAAGCGCGAACTTTTGGTACATCATAGACCATTAATTGAATGGAACTGATGAAAAATTGATCATCATTACTGCCTTTTTTAATATGACAAATCGATTATATGGATTTGACCATCGCATATTCTAATTACAGTACATTTTTTCAAAATCTCATTTGGGGGGGCACACGGGGGGGCACGAGGTTTCCCAGGGGGGGCACGTGCCCCCCTGGCCCCCCCTTGGTGACGCCACTGCGTAGGGGGCTTAAAATTTAAAATTCAGGAGAAGTTTACTGATTTCCTAGATCGAAAGAAGCCTGCGCCCCCATCGCGCGAAAATTGAGTATTAAAACCCCCATGTATTGATCGAATTATTGAACAGATAATGGCATATGAGCCCTAAAATTCATGAGTGTGGGTTGTTCATGCTATTTTTCAGAGAAATGATGGCGTATGATAGGCTTACAATTTACAAGTGCAGGGAAGAAGCCTGCGCGCGTGGGCCAAAAAAATCTAGGTAGTCATATTGATTTAATTCATGGTAAAATAATAACTAATGAGACCTAAAATTATGAGCCTGGAGTAGTTGACTGTTTTCCGAAAGACAAGAAGGAGCTTGCGCGCACAACGCGCGGAAATTTTGCAGTACTAAACCCAGCTGGTATTGGTGGCCTCATGTTGCAAAGGAGAAGCGTAACATA
Organism: Eupentacta quinquesemita; assembly: GCA_032360705.1. Taxonomy (NCBI): domain Eukaryota; kingdom Metazoa; phylum Echinodermata; class Holothuroidea; order Dendrochirotida; family Sclerodactylidae; genus Eupentacta; species Eupentacta quinquesemita. The sequence continues at coordinate 8,907 of JAUOBX010130043.1, forward strand.
GTAATATCAACGAGTGTCAACGTCGGAAATTGAACAAGGAGCTTGTGGTGCAGGATAATGCGATATGAGACCCCTAGAAAAACCTCAATCGTGAGGTCATAATTACTCCGTATACTGGCCAGATGAGCAGGTGATTGTAATAACGTCACCTCGTTCGCTTTCCACTTCCAAATAGCTCGACGTACATGTATCATGCCCCTTGTTCTCTTTTTCCTTCTTCTTCGAATAGTATCACTGCATTGCTCCCCTCAACTCATTTCCCCCTCTTTCCCATAATTTTCTCCCTCCTTTTCCTACCAGGGCGCGCCGCATTTCTTGTCCGTCTGAAGTATGTGGGTGAATATTGAATACGATGTCCCTCACGTCTGCCACCCCGTAGTTTGCATCTGCATCAATTATGTATGTCATGGACAGATGGAGTGATCATACAATAGCAAGCTAACGCCGATTCGCTGGGAGCTGTAAAGTTCGCAATTGGCGTTGACTCCCTATACCTGTCGAACTACGGAACCGCTGAGAGCAGCAATGTGGGTTGAATATTGAAGAATTCCTTGGAAACAACTTACATTTCATAATTAGGTAACATTCTTTGACACCTCACAGGCTCACTCTACCCCCTACGGAAATATATTTGCTTTAAAACATCGTTCCATCAATTTAATTTGTTCGACCAAAAACCGATAGGGGGCGGCCCCACTGCCCCCCTGTGGCGCCTGGGGTCCACAGTTCGCCGTTATATAGAAACACGCTTGACATGTATGCCTTGAAAGTCCTCATTTTCAGTCCATCAGTTCCCAATTTGCTTGTGAGTAAATTTTGATATGCTTCGAAAGCTGTCATCGCCCATGCATTTTCGCAGGTCGAATGCTTGAAGACTTCTCTAGTGTCCAGTTTGCTCCCAAGGTATTTACATTTTTTACCACCTGATCATCTCCTATCTTGATGATGTATTCTCCCGTTTTGCTGTGAGTCCTTAACTTTGACTGAGGTTTTTGGTTTTTGCCTCCTAACTTCTTTGGTACATTCACTTTGATATTACTTGCGGCGTGTTCTCGCTGGTGATGAAGCAGATGTCGTCCTATGGAACGCGAAAGCGGCAACGATATTTGGTAACGTTATAAAGTTGGTGACAACTTAACATTTGGTAATAACAACTTGACGTGTGGTGACAACAAATTTCATGTGATAGCATTACGCTGTAGGGTAATAGTGTAAATTCATTATTCGGCAACGAGCGATGACCCTGTGGTGATAAAGATACAGCGTGTGGTGGTAACTAAAGAGCATCATGTATTGATATCAAAGTTTGTTTGACAACGTGAAATGACAATGCGGTGATAACAATACAACATGTGGTGATTAAATGGGACCGTTCGGTGGCATAACTTATCGTTTGATAACATCGGATGACAATGTGGTGATAGCAATGCAACAGTGGGTGAATAAATGGCATAATGTGACGGCATAAACTATCCTTCGGTAACATCTTATGACAATGTGGTGATAACAACACAGCATGTGGTGATTAGATGGGACCGTTCGATGACATAAATCATCGTTCAATAACATCTTATGACAATGTGGTGATAACAATGCGACAGTGGGTTATTAAACGACATGATGTGACGGCATATATATTCCTTTGGTAGCATCTTATGACAATGCGGTGATAACAACACAACAAGGGGTGATTAATTGAGACCGTTTGATGACATGAATCACCGTTTAATAACATCGAATGATAATGTGGTGATAACAATGCAACATCGGGTGATCAGATGTCATTTGGTGTCTGCATAAACAATCGTTTGGTAACATCTGATGACAATGCTCTATCATATAGTGATCAGGCTGTCACCTTTAGCACAATCATTGAATCACGCACCTGTAATAAAAACTGGCACATTTGTTGAAAATGTCTCTAGTGATAAAATAGGAGGTGAAACTCGTTGAGACGAGCCACAAGGTCTAGTGCGACCCACTCCACTAAGTTGTAATGAGTAGGCCTATCTGGTTCCACAATGAAATGAACACTGAAGGCAAGTTCTGATTTCCCCGGAATTCAAGATATGTATAGTACACTCACGGTTGTCAATACGCATGCTCACAGCGAATAATCCTCTCGAAAATGACAAGGTTATGATGGTATCTTCAAATTAACATACTTTAAAAAGATCTATTTCTGCCCAATTTTCGATCATGTTATCGTCCTGAAGTGTGAAGACATTTCTACAACAATCTGGAGATCGGATTAGCTCAGTCGGTGGAGCGTTGGGCTCGTGATCTGGAGGTTGCGAGTTCGAATCCCGGCCGGCTGGCTCTTGCGGTGCCTCGTCCCACCCAGGCGTTTTGGGGACCTTGTGTAGTGACTTGTATAATGGTGGAAAGTAGCGTGCGCTATATTTAGCAGCCCTATTAATGTGATGTCCCCGCGCGCGGGGGACACTTCAATGTGATACATATTGTGTGTGCGTCAGGAAAGAACAGAATGAGATGCGCACTATGAGGTGCGGGATTGACGAGTCACCAATGATCAGGGATGATATATGTGAAGCGCTTTGAGCATATCGACAGGATCGACAGAATAATTCTCTCCAGATGAGCATGTATGTGTAGTATGTACACTGTCTGTGTCTGCTTGAGTGCTTGTGCTCCCGTGTGACATTTCTATTTGACACACCATAACTGCAATCGTGAACGGAATTATTTATGTATTCAGTATATTTCATGCAGGACAGTTTTGTTAGATGACGTCCGTGTTTGTCCATGTCTTAGACCCGTTCTCATCTAGCCTCCTCAAATAATTTGACAGTATCAGCTTCCACAATGTTCCGATCAAGACTGACCCATACATCTACGGCTCTCGACTGGCGAAGTACTTGCGAGCATTGGCGTTGAATAAATCCTTGGTCATCTTGTACTTGTGTCCACTGGACATAAGTTGGCCTACGAGATGACCAAAAATTTAGCAAATGTTTGTCCACTATTGCTTTGCCAGTCAAGATACTGTATGTTTCTATTAAGTGGAGTGGTCATGGTGTAGTGGTTAGTCCACTCGCCATGCACGCATGTTGAATGTTGTGGGTTCGAGTCCTGGCTCGGACGTTTAAATCGAAGCGCTCCTTCTGTCAACCCATCAGTAAAATTGGGACCCGTGAAAAAACCTGAGTACAACTGGCGCTTACACAGCCTATATTACTGCTGCCACATACTCTCCGTGATTATAGGAGTGCGTACCTGGTTCCGATGAGCGGTGGTAATTTTGTAAAGCGCCTTGATCAGTTGTTAACCTGATATGTGCGCTATATAAAGACTCAACAATATTATAATTAAATCTCCTCTGAACCTCCCTGGCTTCGTTGCGATGATCTTAATCAGCAACGTAAGAACCTCAACCCTCTTCGCGTAGATCATATTGGTCAAACCTGGTTCCAGTTTGATAGCTTTCCCTGCACGTTTCCAGTAAATGTATATGTATATATATGTATGTGTTTCTTCGAATAAGGCGACCAGGCCTGAGCTGCATATTCCAGGTGTTATATATTACTCTTTCGTAAAAAAACAAAACAAAAAACTATGTAATATTACCGCCGTGGGTATATTAATAGTCTTATTCGGGTTG
>JAUOBX010130154.1:0-12528 GCA_032360705.1 Eupentacta quinquesemita
CAGTCGATCTCTGTCTCGGAATAATGACCTGGTCTCGGCCTTGGTCTCGGCCCTTGAAACCTTGGTCTCGGTCTCGGTCTCGGCCTCGGTTGTGGGACCCTGGTCTCGGTCTCGGTCTCTGTCTCGGAATTGTGGCTGGGTCTCGGTCTCGGTCTCGGCTACAGGACCCATGGTCTCGGTCTCGGTCTCGGTCTTGGACATGCTGGTCTCGACTACATCACTGCTATATATATATGTCACATTCCCAATCACGACGGATTATGATCGCCTATACGTTTCCCCATAGGACAAAGTTATGCATACAAATTGAATCTCTGTCTGATTTCCCTCAATGTATTCGCCGTCATTCTACTACATTGCATCTTACATGACGGAAAAGTGCGGTCGGATGCTTATACAGTCGATTGATCAGCCAAGCAGTGTCAGTGACGCTTGGCCTACACAGGTTCCAGTTTGTTCCTGGTTCAATTCCCGCATTCACCATTTCCAGAGGTCGCTATACTTACAGTGACGAATAGCGGGGTTCCGATGTCTAGGCTCCGCTTCGAGGCGATGGACTTGGTAATTATTGGGAGTTGTTGCGGATTAGTTGCAAGGAAGTCTCGTGACAGGTCTTCAGTCGGATAGGTACATGAAATGGCAGTCCCAGGAGCAGGGTAGGTTTGGTGACAGTACATTCCTGACTCGATATCATTTTAGCACTAGTCGGAAAGAGTGTTCTGTTCCACAGAAAAACCTCCATGTACAACATGAACATGAATGTCAAAATTTATTTGAATATGCTCGTTACAGGTCGGTATTGGCGAACTGGTCATTTGCTCTTAAATGTCTATCGATTTCATTCTACAGTATTGCAATGTATTACGATGTTTCGCGGCTGGGCAAATATCCAGCTGAAGGAAAAAGTTAGGATCACAGAAATGTATATCGTTCAAATATATTAATCAGTTTTCTATTTTAATTGGTCCCATCAGTGTGAAGTCGTTGCTGTCAGAATCCGGCTAACCCGTGATCGGGATAAACTGAATCGAAACTGGACGGGAGGGGGTTGTCATCAGCTATAGCATAAGTATCTACTATGAGAATACATTTTGCAGAATCAAGAACTACTAAAATGAAATATTTAAAACTTCATAATCAACACGATCTTATATAGACGAATCATTCGGTTTTTGCTGACCATACTCTATATAGTAGTCCTATACAATGATCCCCAGTTGCATGGTGCATGAGGGAGTTCCATCGCAGTATAGGTATCGACTACGCTCATGTCGACATTCTCTCGCTAGGTCATAAGAAGGTTTATCCAAGTAGGCCTACATGAGCAAATGGTTTCTCGTTGGAATCACAAATATCTATTCCGATTTACCGACTTGCCCTCATATCTATGCGAGCGCATAGGCAGCATATCTAATGAATCGTTAAAATGATTTATTAGGACAGCCAACTGAAGAAGGCCTACCGCCAACGTATAAGCATAATACTTATTCAAAAATCCCAGTCACCAGTGATGGATATCTCTGCAATCGCATTACCTCCTGTTGGGCATTCTTGGGGGTAATGATCATGGTTAGGTAAAGTCCTCTGATGCAAGCGTTCTCTGAAGCTCGTCATATTCGTTGACAAAAGATTACGGAGACTCTGCGTTGTCCACCTCTTAGCGCTCTGAATGAATTAGATAAAATATTTCTGAGTGGAAGTGGAAGTCGGGTGATCAAATCGTATTGTGTAAATGAGCATTAACGTATATTCGAATCCCCAAACCACTTTTCAACCACTACAATAGAGAAGAATGATCGAGTGCCCATCAACTGAAATATAAGGCTCATCATAATTACCCTACACCTACTCAAGGCGTCATTATAAGTACTTTTCTGATTCGTGCTCACTCTGGTTTGTTTTATGTATATACCTGTCTACAATTGAATGAATCCATCAAGACCGGTTACATTGCCAAACTCCGACTGCTTTTTCAATTTGCAGTTTTGCTGATTTGTTTGTTAAAAATTGATAATATTTCAGACAAACAAATCTATGTTGAGGCGGAAATCAGATGAATATGTAGCAGGCCATAAACTGCAGACGCTGACACTGATCAGGTTGACCCAATACGTATTTGATTGTGTTGCTGTCTGTTCCATGCCGAAATGTGTGGATATGTTGTGCATACCACTTAGTCAAGACTGCAGAAGCCCCTAAAACATTTAAAGTGGGGCCCGGGGGTGTTTCTTGAAATCTATTTGCAGCGATATAGCGCGGTGTGTTTTGCGCACTCATCGCTAGTATATTATTCGAGATAATAATGACGTTAACGGCTGTCTGTCTGTCTCTACCTGTGCAAAGAGATAGTCTCTCCCCTTCTAGATCTTTTTCCTTAGCTCATTTGCTAGGCCGGCTGATGGGCATTGCTTTGTAGGCTCACCCCCTGTGTGCGTATCTCACATAATTAACAAACCGCTGGTGATAACGGCCGGAATACCCCGGACGAAAATGGCCATTTTTGACTGAAAAATCATCAGTAAACACCATCATAGTATGACTACGCTACTCAAATGAGAAGATGCCGGGGCTTCCCCCTCTGTGTCTCCCCAACTTTATCCACGCGCACATTTTCAACTATCTCAGCTGGCCTTTCCAATAATAGACACGAATCCCCTGCGAGGTGGGATATGTTTTAATTACGTGAGGAAGTGTGTTATTCTTCATCATGCATAGGGCTGTCGAGCCGTCACGGCCTAGTGATCGTATTGGCATTTAGAGGCCGCGGGTGTCGGTGTCCCGGATACGAGGCATCGTTTGATCTGCTGTCTGTTTTATATAACAAATATTCAGGGGATAAATACGAGGATTCCACGGTCTCTCATTGCATTCAAGACTGAGGATGACGTCATCGTAGAGGCTAAGAAAACAGAGGCACATCCGAGTGTTTTCTGCCTTCACGATGACGTCTCTAGGATAACTGGTTGGTGACCATATAACAATCCCTCTCAACACAATGGGTTGTCAGCAATTCTCCCTAGAATGTTCCGAATAACTAGGCATGGTTCGAATGAAGATTCGAAACTGGTCTCGAATAAACTGCTCGAGTCAGCTCGACCAATCAGATTGCGGGAAACCAATAAAGGTGTTCATGAATATTTCCTATTGTTAGGATTTTGGTTAGTTTAGAGATTTGGGTTTGTGTTCACGAATAGGATAATTTATATTAATGCACATCGCCCCGAAAAGCATGTTGGTTCCTTCTCCAAGCAGCAAGAACTAAATCTGCTTGTCGGGTAAGTAGCCCGAGTAATCGGAGAGTCTGGAAGTTGGCTGAACCTTAGCTATATCGTCCACAATACAACGGTTTTAAGTACCAACTAATATATCTTCCTTCGTCAGTATTTCATAGTGTCGATAACTGTAGTAGGCATTTTCAACATTTTTCATTGTTAGTTTCAAAATAATAATGCTTTTGCACGGCACTGATCAGGGAGACTGGTGTACATGCCAGTGGCATTGGAGCGAGCTCATGCACATTGGGGCAGAATATAGTGGGGAGTTGTCATTGACGAATTTCAACGGAGCCTAACGGCGAGTCGGCGACAATTCGTTCTCCGAGACGTTTTGGAGTCCCATTGAGCCCGGTATAAGTTGATACCATTTACATATTATGTACCACATTCGATATTCTGACGGTCTAGTCCCCCGAATTCACATGAAACTAGAGATGATATCAGGAAAAGACAGTCATGGGAGTTCTCCGGGCGGTTCCGAGCCTTCACTGCCCATTGGTTTGTGTGATTGGACTAGCATTCTAAAAGTTGTGGACTCGAGTCCCGAGCGGATCGTGCTGATTTTCCCGCTAGGTAGGAGGGAACAAATTGGCTTACCATCTGGTATAATGCCCGAATGTATAATGGGAGAGTTCAGTTTGGACGCTAGCTACCGAGCATCGTGTCAAACAATTCTGGCTGCTGATGCGCCCCACCTAGCCCGCGCTCGCAGGCTCTAATACTGTATTGTATTAGAGCCTGCACTCAGGAGCCGGTGCCTAAGCTATTTGTTAGGCTAGCACTTTACACAGTGCATGCAGTACAGTGCATGCAGTGCAATTCAGTTTGTGCGGGTACACAGTTTAAAACATTTTAGGCTATCGCTGTGTCGTTTGGTGGTGCTGTATTTCAGCAAATTCGATACATGAGTATGAATCTCCCAAAAATGTGTCCCTCCGGGCCCTCCGTATCTTGTGGATCGTATAGATATAAAAGCTTCCTTGAAAGTGAGGATGAGTTGTGAACCGAGAGCAAATCTGGTCAGCATATTGGTGGAGTGAAACCAACGTGTGCCATCGACTTACTGTGATATGCTTGTGTTTGTGATACTAAAATTCGTCCATACTAGTGTAATGTGGCTAGCTACACCCGACCAGCTGTGTACCCAGTGTGAGCCGCACTGGAGAAGGAACTGCTTTCCAGGCTGTAGTACTGTCCTCGATCGTCTGGACATTCACAGTATGCAGCAGTGCAGGAGCAGGCTGGGACTGAGATGTCAGGACTGCAGCGTATGCTCATCTTCTCCTTGTTCTCGGACAGACCAGGTTTCTCTGTATTAAGCCAGTTCACGGTTATAGATGCTCAAGCTCACAGCAGCTGAAACCTAGAAAATGTTCGTGAATTGACGAAATTTCACACACTGACTCATTGTTACGAGGGATTTTTACACTGCCATACTTGTTCGAAATAACATGATTTTACCATTTTTTATTGTTCTCGAGTGTGGGAGAAATATAAGTGATATACTGCAGTTAAAAGATCCGTGATTCTTGAAAGGAAGTCTTGAACGGATGCTCTACCTCAAAATAACCGCTAACTCTATTATTATGTACTGCACTGTTCGTGTGGTTCGGTCCCCACGCGCAAACAAGTAACCTATGTTATTGAACGCTAGCATACCTTAATATTACAAGTGTTTACTGGCCTATTCTGTAACGGAAAATCATATCAACGTCGTGTTCGGACTGCTATGAATATTTTTACCCATTGTTATTCATAAAAACCTCCATCCTCAAATGTTCTTTAATTGTCTGCAAGCCATGCATTATTTTACCAACGAACTCGAATTTTTTTAAGTATCACGTCGGAATGCTTACTGTTATGTCAAATGTGTCGCTGAGATGGATGAACATGTGCATGTTGGAATCGAGCGGCAACAAATCCAAGTATCAGGGCTAATAACAGATGACAAAGCAATACCCGAGCAACAACAACAGCAAGACAAGCTATTATGCATGAGAAAACATCGCGGTCTCCGAGGAACTGTGAAACTGTGGAATCTCACCGCAGTCGCCGCAAGCAATACCGTGAGAACGCGTGGAAGACTGGAGAAACGTGCCTCTCCTTGTCCATGTAGGTGACGGGTATGCCTATATGGTGTCGCTGTAATATTCATGATGTTCTCATCAGTCGGTCGTGAGGTGCAACAGGAAATGGATTATACTTACCGTTGAGCATTTGAATCAGGAAATAATGGCTTTGAAGTTAAGACATGCTGCTCAGATTTGATAAAAATTGAATATTTGACTGGAGAGTTGATGGCTGCATTGTATTGACACTGATTTCGAATCATATCAAATTGAATTTACCGCTGTGCATGGTGATATATGTAGGCCTATTACATTTGGTTTATGTGGAAAAATAATTAAATATATATGAGAATAATAAACTTATATATCCAATATACAAACCGTCGGATATGTGCTTGTATCTTTCATATGCTCAATACGTGTCATCATCCATTTGATATAAAGGTAATGAATGAATAAAATGCTTATCTTTGTCTGTATAATAAAGAATACTTTCACGACCCAGTATTCAAATATCGCAAATTTTTGGGACTACATCGGGCTTCACCGAGTATATGAGTTGTATTGTAGAACAATGACAGCAATTATTATTACAGGCTGGGATACTTTATGTTTTGCGCAATCACCATGACACATACGGGAAATCGTATGAACGTCGGGTTTGAGCTGGTATGATAATTGTTCTATCCTCTATAATATCATCTTTGAACATGACGATCCTTGTGATGTACAACCAGTATGCCAGTCAGAAAAGCCTTTCTGGGTTTTGCGTAAATTGTTTCTCAGGCGCTTTGGCATAGCTCATAAATTAAGACAAACCAAATCTTGAGGACATTTCAAAGTATGTATGGGTTGGAGACGAAGCCTTGAACGACTATAAGGAAGAATTGATAATCTGGAATTTGTTCTAAAAAATTGCAAATACAGACAGGAGATTCCAATGATAGAGTGCAGCTTACATGCGGTACTGCCGGCCATTTGATGGGTTCGAAAATATCAAGATATTTCACGTTATCCGTGCTAACAAATGGTATCGCTTCGCTTCGATAGTCCTCCTGTGATCTATAGAAAAACTCGCTCAGACAGGCTGTAGGTTCGAATCCCCTATACATAGCGCATTGTTTTGATTCCTAGGCAGAAATAATTCATTCTAGATAGCCTGATGAGTAATCAGGAAAGTTCGATTGGGCGTGAACTCTAAATCGTTCTGCTGGTGTACCACGGTTCACTCAACTGTAATGAGTACAGCAGGATGGGCTCGGGCTGAGATGTCGGGATCACTCGCAGCTAGGACCTGTCCGCATCGTATGCCCCCAACTCCCCTCCCTCTCTTCACTTGATTCAGAAGCTGAGGTTGACAGCACATCTGTGGAGTCCCACATCATCTTACATCATACCCATCGTCTGCAAGTTCACCTTCATTATTGCGTCCATAGAGGCATCAAATACGAATTTTATATTCCGTGTGTCAGTAGCGTTAGTATAATGATGATACACTTCACGATTCTTGTGACCGTTCAATCTTAGGAATTGTTTGCAGATAAATTCACGACTCTGGATGTGGTCACGTCCACCTGTCGATGAAAATTAGATAAATGTAATATTTAATTGATGTAGTCGAGATATGTCGTGCGTTCGCCCTCAATGTCGAGTTGACGGTCAGGAGTTTGGGACTGAGACCAGTATACTAACAGGGTTGTGAAAGAATGAGATCAGTCTCGGGCTTGCCCGATCTCAAGTCAGGCTCCACTCAAACATCCGGTCGAACATCCTAATGACATATTGGAAAACACAGTTCTTTGATGTTCTCTTCCATTTGCGTCTTATTTTACTAACTTTTCGATGAGTTAAATGCTACATAAACATTTTCCTGATTGGCACCATTGTGTCGAACGTAACGGACTGCCTATGCATAAGCATAGTCTAATACGCGCCCCATCTGTTGGCATTATTAGGGCATGCACTTGCTATTTTTCTCCATATTCAAATACCGGTACCTAAGTGTTGATTGAGATGGGTAATGGCCTTGTGAAAGATAATCGGAGATCGGATTAGCTCGAAAGATAGAGCTTAGGCCTCGGTTATCAGAAGGTTGCAAGTTCGAATCCTGGTCAGCTGATTTTTCGGTTCGTTCTTAGGAAAGGCGCTTCATCTCCATTGCCTTGTCCTACCCATGCAGGCATTACTAGGAACCTTGTGAGGTGACCTGTAAATAGTAGCGTGCGCCGTATAGTGGCAGCCATTTGGGATGTACCCCGGGGACATGATGACGTTACACACAGGACGCGTGTGTTGAGATCGAACACCACGAGTTGCGTACTACGTAGGTTCGACAAGTCACTTATAACTGAAGATTATAAACTGTAAAGCGCTTTAAATCAGTCACTGACTGCTGCATAAATGCAGACAAGTTTTTGTCATCTATTCGCATAATATAAGTTCCAGGTAATTATAATTAAGTTGATCCAATACTATATTATTCTATTCCACATCATGCATGTTGTTATAAATATTTTATTAGCGAGGCCTGTCGTATATGTGACACCAATGTGTGACTACCAGGCTTACCTTGTAATTATACGGGAATGATTCGCATACACCAATAAAGAAAAACACCGCCCGAATCTCCCACAGAATGATCGGTCTATGAACCTAATCATTAATGTTTCTCAACATGCACGAGTGCAGATAGTTCATGTCACCAAAATCGTGAAATTATTTACCTTCACATTCCGGGAAGCACACAGTTAACGAAGTTATCTGACTTTCCATCAGCGAATATGTCAGACTTGTTACAGAAGATAATTATCGGTTTGTGTTCGCACCCGTCTTTGTTGCAAACGGAATTGAATATAACTTTGCTTACTTCTATCCGTTACTAATAATTCATACCCATCTGAATAATACCCGAGTCTTTCACAAAAGGATCAGTCGATGAACCTAATCATAGATATATTTTGTGAACATGAATGTGATATGTCACGAAAATCGTGGGATTATTCACCTTTATATTCCGGGAAGCACACTGTCAGTGGGGTTCTCTTGATTTTATCAGCGAAGATGTCAGACTTGTTGAAGAAGATTATTATCGGTCTGTGTTTGAACCAGACGCTGTTGCAAACGGAATTGAATATAACTTTGCTTTCCTCCAGTCGATTCTAAGGGATGAACAAAATATGACGGATTAGGCATTGGTATGCTGGCTCCTATCACTAATTCAAAACGACGATTCGAACATTATTCAATTTCAATTAAATAATGTGTGGGTAATGTTCACACCAACTAAACAAATGGACATTTCCTGATGAATTGGGATTTTTTTGTGGTGACACCGCTTTGGAGTCAATACTTTCCTGTATAGTGGGGTCCGATATTCATTTCACTTTTTCATCTTCTAGGCATGTGTCGGTACCTCGATCCGTACATAGATTAGTTCATTTGAGACTCATTGACGGGTCCTCAGATGTTTATTTGAGAGATAACACCTAATGCTCAACACAATTCCGCAAGACAGTTTTGAAGAAAGAGAGAATGTTCATGCTGGGAGTTTCAGATGTGGATCAAAGACCCCTGTGTCACGACATTTACTAGCCATAACCAGCTGCACGGGGAGAGGCGTAAAAGAGGACGAGGGATCTTGCCATTCATCCTACAAAACGAGAAGTTACATATGTCTTGTTCTGATTCCATGCAAAAGGGATTATTGCAGCCGTCTTCGTATGTGTGTGTGCGCGCGCGTGTGCGTATGTGTGTGCGCGCGCGCGTGTGTGCGTGTGCGCGCGCGCGCGTGTGTGTTCGTATGACACTCAGAGCGGTTTCTGGGAGATATCCATGCGAACCGTATATATACTCAGGATGAACCCTATTATTTTCAGTGCTGAGTCAAGGTCATTCAAGGTCACTGGAGGATAATCCTTCGATGTCTTGCCGAGCGAACATTTTAGGGGAATGGAGCAATGGAGCGTTTTAGTCGCACGTGTGAACTGCATCTTGTGCCTAGCGAGAGGGCAACAAGTTCTATTTCAAGTCCTCGGTATGACTTCACCCCGCTGGATCTGCTCGGCCTACGACTTGGTCACTTCACGTCACGTATACGACTGCCTTGAGTTCTCTCTCACAGTGATCGCCACATAAATTCAGGAAGAGAATGATTCGCCGAAACGACCCACAACGGCTACGGTATGACCCGAACGGTATTGAAATGTTGGACTCCGATTGAAGGCTGACGACGCTCAACCAACTGTGTTTTCCTTTGCCTTGCATAATATTGATTGTTTTGTATTGCCAGGTCTGGGTAATACTTCAGGAAATAGGAACAACGTTAGCCGATATGGAAACAATGTTGTATTTCAGTGCGCTTCATAGTGCAAATAGAACGGGAGTCCCTCTCTGTCTCATAATAATGAAATCACAACATGCATTGAGTCCCCCGCTTGTAACTCACTGTTGATGGGTCTTCTTGACAACCTAATTACCAAGATTAAGCGAGTGCATAACATTACGGCACGTCCTGTCCTCCATGTTCTTCGACATCAGCATATCACTCCACTGCTCTACTGGTTCAACATGCTCCCAATAAGACAGAGAATGGCTTTTAAAGTCACTCCTCTCACTCGTAGGGTGATCAACTGGATGGCTTATATGATTTCATCTCAGAGCTTGTGTAGCTGCATGTTCCTATCGGAGCACTCAGGTCATCATCTGAGCAACGCTTTGAGATAATGATTCGCTCTTCTACTAGGTTTTACCGCGATCGCTTGTTCGATCCTGATGTACCCCATTTATGGAATGGCCTTCTCAACTCTATCCGTTTGGCATTGTCTGTGGCTATCTTCAAATCTCGTCATAAACTCATCTCCCCACCCAGCATTTTCTATCTGTTTGACTCCTTTGTGTTCTATCCTGTTGTGTGCTGCGTCTCTGTTTTTCTTCTATTTTCCGACTTTAGATCTGATGAAGCACTTAGACGCTTCCGCATTGGGTACTCTATCAAGTCCCCATTAATATTTATTATTAATATATTACCCCGATCATATAACGGTACGCACTTCGACAACCCCGGTCCCCGGAGAGTATATCAGGGACAGCAGTTATTACAGCGCCTAATGGAACTCGATGTCCTCCCAGGGTACCAATAAAGCCAGGGTGGGACGGCCCGCTACAGGCCAGTTGGTCGGGACTCCAGCAAATTTGGATTCGTTTGAAGATAATGTTTCGATAATGTTTTGATGATGTCACGGAATCTGAGTCTTCATTCAGTTCACGTGATCTCCCACCCAGCGATGTATATTAGCCGGTATCGATTCGGTTATATCGACGCTATGATAAGTTAAATGAAATTCGTTCCGATATAGTGCGGGACGTTTATTTTGCAAACAGATCCGTCCATTGTTCATGCAGGTGATGCGAGACAATTTTGCCTCCTGGATAAATATAGTGACCATGCGGGACGAGAGAATACTAGATTATAATATTTTCAACTATTACAATTATACAAAATTCATGTTAATGCATTTAATCAGTCCCGACACATATGGGATCGAATTGGGCGGTGATGTCATGCAAACAGCAACGTCCAATATTCGACGGGGGACTCGAGACGATTCCTCATCTTTAACTTTGGACTTTTACTTTCCCGAGCCGGAGGGACTCAATTGCACTTCATTCGAGGATTTTGTATGCGTAAAAATCGATTAGGTCCATAACCTTTTTGTATGAACACCTGTCACGTCCGCTGTTCTGATTCTGAACACTAGCGGGTTGAACTGAAAACACTAGCCTTCATACTCAGAACACTAGCGTTCCTAATTTGAACACTGATGTTCCGACTAGAGCGCTACTGCGCTAGTGTCTAACTTTTAACCTCCTCTTTTATCCAACCCGTATCGAGCCCTGAACGCCTAATATATTTGTACTAATATGTACTCTATAGATTGGATCCGTCGGCAAGGTAAGTATATACAAGTGAACATTCTTAGAAAATGTATATTGGTTAGCCATTTGAATAACCTCTATCTTCTCTCCTCAAATAATCCTTCCTGGATCCCCGTGACGTGTCAGCAGGCCGATATTATTGTTAATATCCAGTGTAATCTTCGAGCCTCATGCCTCAGTCTCCTAGTCATGAATCGTCTGGTTTTGCTCATTGTTAAACGACAAGTTGACGTATTCAGCAGCCGACCGACGCGAAACAGTTGATGCCCGATATATGTTTGACGTCTATCGGCAATCAAGCAGAGTGTATCTTGTTTGTACTATAGATACAAACGGCAAGGACATTCCATTCAACGTTTTCACCCAGCAGCAACGCTCACAGACAAGCCCCCCAATGGACGTTTTTTATTCTCCTGGAGGTACGTTTTTAACGATCCGTACCAGTTCAATTAACAGGCACAGTTAGGTCTATACGAGCGTTAATAACTAAAACCTGTTAGTGTAGATATTGTGTGAGCGCTCTCATAAGTTGTATATATCTGAAGGATTATCCAGTCGGCTCTACGTGAAAGTGAGTAGTAGTTTCGGGTATCGTATTGGTGGGATGATGTATCACGGTACCAGTGATTTTGGGGGCATACGTCCTCTTTTCCATGCATCATCAACTTTTCGTGATGCTCTCAGAAGCAGTGAAATTTAAACAAAATGAATTGCTCATCATCTGATTGAATGCTGCCTCTGCCACTAGTTGAGCCAGAAAGGTGGAAAATGGGACTTCGAAGAATGTATTGATTTCACACACAAACACTAATAACGAAAATCGATGCTCGAGGAAGTAATGTGAACTTCCCACACTCAATTTCGTAACATGTGCACCTGTCGAAAATGTGTAGAAATTACGCAAACTGCAATGTATTCAGCAATTGGACACCTTTGTAAACCCTCATTTGCTGCTCTGAAAACACGTTTAGACCCTACACAGGATTGTTCGATTCCTGAACATACTTATAGTATTCAGAAAATTGTTTCTTACCGCAGTGGAACGGCTGAAATTAACTACAAAATTGCGTAGACAACTCAAAATTGCGTAGACATGACGTATATTTGGAAAATATTGTGTCAATGCCCTCACTGCGTTGAGTACATGTAAGATAATATCTCGCAGGTGATATGCTATGAACGAATGTGGTAATTACCGTTCTACCATCTTCTCTAAGCGTCATGTTATACTCGCTAAGAGCGATTAGGAA
>JAUOBX010130265.1:0-12526 GCA_032360705.1 Eupentacta quinquesemita
GCCTTCTGTAGAGGATCATGCACTCGGTTGAGTAGAGAAGTGTTGGGAGAACTGTTGCATTGTAGACCTTCACTTTGGTCGACCTCTTGATATCATGCCTCGACCATAGGCGCTGTGAAGGGAGCCGAAGGCTCTACTCGAAGCTAGAATCCGGCGCTCCACTTCCAGGTCTGATGAGTTAGTGCTATAGTGACCGCACTGCCGAGGTAGACAAAGGGGAGAGCTGTTCTGTTAACTTGGACATCCGGGAAATGAGCCAGGTTATCTGGTGAAGGCTCTGTTTTGGAGATATTGAACTTGAGTATAGAGGCCTTCAGTTAATTCAGTCTTCCCATCAGATCTTGTCGCGTAATATAGGAGAGGTTATGAACCGTTTGGCCAACCATATGCGCATGTTGAATACGCGAAGGCCCATGGAAACAGGTAATATGCAATTTACGTCGGTTGGCATTCGCATACACGTACAAAGTCAGTTGGCATTCGTCTGTACAAAGTCGGATGGCATTTTCCTGTGGGAAGTCAATTGGCATTCGCCTGTATAAAGTCAGTTGGCATTCGCCTGTACAAAGTCGGATGGCATTCGCCTGTACAGAAATAGTTGGCATTCGCATGTACGAAGTCTGTTGGCATCCAGCTTCACAAAAGCCAGTTGGCATTCGACTTTGAAATGCTCTGCCATCTCTGTCTGCTCACCTGAGCCACTCCATGGTCTACTTATACGAACCGTGCTCATTACTAATATATCACGAACATTTCCCTCGTACGTGATATATTAACAGATTATAATTAATGTATTCAGAGTGACAACACCAGTGAGGCAACTTGCAATATCCCTAATTTTCGTGCAGTGATTTCAAACTCTACCGTAGACAATATCCTGGCAACACACACCCAACGGGCATTCGCCTATTTTGTACAGGTCCCAATGGGCATTCGGCTGAAACGGCTGGCATTCGTTTTAGTATCTTCCTCCGCCACCTATTATTCACTTAAGCCATGTGGCGGATTCTTCCTGCTGACACACTGTGCTAGCTTCATCAAACAATTAAAATATATTAATTCTTCCTACATTCCCCAAATTCACTCGGGGAATACTTTTTCTCAGGTTTAGGTTTGATGGGGGTCAGGGTCAGCCTGGGGGTACTGTAGGTTAGGGTTAGGGACAGAGATCCGCCAACCATTGTACATTTGAGCAGGGCCGTAGCCAGAGTTGGATGTTTGGGGGGGGCACAAAAGTGATGACTGATCTGGGGGAGGGGTCTAGGGTTCCCCCCTCCCCTTTGGAATTTTTTTGGTTATCTAAGAGGGCTGAGATGCAAAATGGTGGACTTCCTGACATGAGTTATTGTCATCTGGATATCAATTTTTCCCATCAAAAATGGAAGGTTCCCAGGCTTTGGAGATTTTTGGGGGGGCACGTGCCCCCCCGTGCCCCCCCCTGGCTACGTGCCTGATCAGGAGGCCTGTAGCACAGCTGGAATAGGAAATGAAGGAGGTTTCTGGGGAAATGTCACTACCAAGTATCAATCAACGAAATTGAAAATTAACTACATGTATGGGGTTTACACAAATTTGATAGGAATGATGGCAATAGTTCCACTCCAGACAGTTCTGGATTGATGCTTATTGGAGGTAGACAGCCACTCATCAACATGGCCAGGATCCTTGATTAACCTTCAGTGGCTACTGTACCTGAACATGTAGCATTCTCATAGGGCAGCATACAAACTGAGACATGTCCACATAATCCAAGATGTTGTTTTCCCATCTTTTCCTCTGTCTGCCTCTCCTCCTCCTTCCTTGTACTGTGCCATGCAGAGATTAGACCAATTTACGCCTATCATCTCCTTGTCTTCTTTACAGGCATAAACATGCGATCCTTCCCAGACCCCATGAAACTTGAGTTCAATGACCAAGACTCAACCAGAAGAAGGCAAGGATTTAGGTCCAAGTCTTTCCTGAATCTATTTTAATATGGACTATGGAGATATCACCAGCAGCAATACCGAAAGTTGGATAATGGTGATGGAAACAATTGATTCTACAATAACACATGCACAGTAGATAAGAACAACTGTGTCAGGGTATTCATTGTAACCTATCTGATATAAATGGGTCAGCATAGAAGGTGGCATCTGTACAGATCGCTGTAATAGTAATACCGTATAATCTCTAATAGACGACCAGTGGTGCATTTTGACAAGAGGGGCCTATAATAAAAGGTAAATTTCTTGGCTAATTTCGACTCAATTTTTGACCGATTCAGGACAATTTTAGGCTAATCAGGCTAGATTTGCTAGATTAAACTAATTTTTTGGGGTAATATATTGGTCAAAAAAAGGGGGGAGGGGGGGGGGGGGCTTTTATTACAGGAGGGGCTTCTATTACAGATTATACGGTATGTTAATTAGATGACATTAAATGACCTTCAGTGACCTAGACTCTACTAGTAAATTCATTAGGCCTTCCGATAGACCCCACCCACCAAGTTTCGTTCGAATCCGACAATGTTGAAAAAAATTCATAAATGATGCTAATTAGCCTGATTAATCAGCAAATATTAGGCCCAAAATCTAATCAGTTCATGTACACTTGATAGTTGTCATATATCCTGAACTGCATCATCAAAGCAATTACTTATCAAGAGATATCCTGCACACAAGCTTTCAAGCCAATTTCCATTAAATATGCTAATTTATGCAAATTAGTTTGAGCGATTGCGACGAAAAGTGGTGAGCATCGGCAACTCCCAACCATACACCCCCACACAAAATTTGAGCATCGTGGCTTCTATGGATCAGGAGATACGGAAGTGCACATACAGACAGACAGACAGACGGACAGACACACAACATAGTGATCACTAAGTTCCCAATGTAATTGGGCTTCCATATCTGTTGACCCCAGGTGACCTCTGACCCAATAGTGATCATATACTATCATGGCCAAACCCTATGTTGACGTATAAAGACACGGCACCTTTGTTTTCAATAGTTATGTTTAATCAGCTTCCATACTTCCATCTATATTGACCTCAGAGTCAGACAACATTTGACCTGACCTCAAATCAATGGGGATAATAATAATAATAAAGTGCTGCTTATAAAGCACTACCCAAAAATCTTGAAGTGCTGTACAGGGGAAAACACTTAAAAGGAACAAGAAAATTGCACTTAGTCAACGAGGTAAAAGTACATCATGTACTCTTCTTGGCCAAACGTCACATCAAATATGAGCACATTGCTTCCACTTACTTATACTGCATACAAGGTTTGGGGACTTTTTTGCAAAGTTCAGCCACTGGAACCAAGTAGGCCTACAGCTTACCAACATGACTTTTGTAAAAACTGTACACAGAATAAGCAACAATAAGAGTGACTCACAAGGATCGTATCGATTGTAGCCAATTTTATAGATTGAAAACCTAAATTTTAGTTCCGAACCCATCTCGCAACGAAGTTCGGTTGAAGAGTTATCAAGCTTTGACAATCACATGGATTGTGCAATATGTGACATCGCAGTTGTATAACTTTTCTCTCTCTTTTTTTCTCATGTATTCCATTGTTCTGGTATATGGAACATACCTCGCCGTTTCACCAAACTCTACATGTGAAACTATCAGTAAATATCAAAGAAGAACATAGTTGTATGACTGAGTTGTGTAACATTTCTATTGCAGAGTTGTATAACAAACAACTCCACAAATCATCACCAATCTATCTACAGGAGCTTCCCCGTATCCACTTCGATCATCATCTGACAAGTCTATTCTTATTCTCACTGCCCAACTACCCAACAAGAGCGTCGACAACTAAGCATTCTGCCATGCTGCAACTTCCCTAAGGAGCTGCCATCGTTTCTCCAAGACTCCTCATCATTAGCATATTTCAAGTCATCGATGAAGACTTTTTATTTCAGGTGAACCTATGTCTAATATCTTCGTTTCCAATTATTCAGTGCATTGAACTTCTGGCTATATGAGCCGTATATTAGCACCGGTTCAATAATGATGATAATGATAACAGCAACAATTGCTATTGCATACTGCAATGCACTGTATTGCACAATCACTATGGCACACACTTCAGAAGCATGTAACAGGAAATCCTATGAACTTTGGGTTCGGACCAATGTGAATTTAGTTCCTAATTCTTTTATATATGCTCCGATCATGATGATCTCTATGAAATCATTCGAAAAAGAAACAGGAGTCTGCTCTGGCCTGGAATAAGGTTATTGTTAGAAGACTCGCCTCATTGCTTTCTCTAGAGCACCTCCTCACCAGATGAAACAACTGAACAGAATTTTGTAGTAAAAGCGGCATTCGGTTCGCTCGACGAGCAGCCATTTGTCACGCCAGATCGAATCACTGGAATAAGCTGGTAATGAAAACACTGCCGCTCAAGTACCCAGATAACAACTGTCAGTTTAAGGGTTGTGCCGTGAATTATCCCCAGATAGGACACTCATTATTGAAATGGAGTAGAGTTTGGTTTATGGGGCATGCAGACAGACGTATTGAGGAAATACGTACACACACCAGTCGCTCAATCAAGGAATATAGTTGATCATACATGTTGCTAAATGAAAAGTGATTATTTCCAAAGCAACACATGCCAGGTAGCAAATGTCAGATCAGCAATATGTATCAACTGTAGCCAGAATTGACAGCAATCAGACAAGGAACACGAATCAGTTTTGGTTTGAAAAAAGTTGTCAGAAGTTTTTCTTTACTGCTTTTTCTGATGTATCGTCTTGCCAGATGAAACCACAGAACAACACTTTATGTAGTGGAAGTAGCATTCGGTTTCCTCGACTAGCAGCCGTTTGTCATGCCAGATAAAATCACTGGCTTATGCTGTTAATAAAAACACTGTCGCTCAAGTACCTAGGCGCAACAACTGACAGTTTAAGGGCTATGACGTCAATTATCCCCAGATACAACACTCATCTATGAAGTGGAGTAGAGTCTGCAGACAGACGTTTTGAGGGAATACACACCAGTGGCTCAATGAAGATATAGTTGATCGTGGTGCGAAATAAGCAGTGATTTGTAGCAATGAAACACATCTTAGGTAGCAAATTCATAATACACATTTTGGATATGAAACGGTAGCAAGCAACCCACATGTGAGCTCCCTTTACTTTTGCTATTCACTCATGCTATGGGGCGAGTGGGAGAGATAACACGAAAATGTTTCGAAATTGTCTTGAATGCGAAGGATACAAGTTGAAAACTGTTGTGAACAGATTCCAGAGGTTTTTCTCAAAACTCTTCTGGAGTTCGAACTGGACCAAATTTTGAAAGAGATTCAATAGACCAGAAAGTCATATATGCAGACTCTTCGTCTGGCAAAATGACAAGGATGATAGGGGCCGGGCGCTAGCCTGAAACTTCTGCACGTTTTTCAGCTTAGCATAATGGGAATTGCAAGGTGATAAGGGGTAAGAGTTTGTGAAATAGATTCAACAGTGATTTGTTGCGATATAGAGCTGTAGCGAGGACTACCAACAATTAAAATGAGAGACAGGAGTTTGTTCGGCTTGAGAATCGTATTTAAACTGATCGTGTTGCCAGAAAACATACTTCGATCGCTCAAATAATTGTCATTGCTTAGTTTGTTTAATGGAAGAAATAACCTCCAAAGCAAACTGATTTCCAGGAGTACAGAATGGGTGATATACACTGACAACTCACGAGCCTCAGAAGAAGCAATGAGCAGTATTTTGTGCCAGAGAAAACAGCGTCAAAACAGTAGCATTCGATAGTGAAAACAGCATTCAGCTTCCCCGACCACTCGAACACTGTCACACCAGATCAAATCACTAGCTTGTGCTATTAATAAAGGCATGCAGCTTAAGTACCTAGGCACAACAACTGACAGTTGAGGGCTTTGACGTAAATTATTGCCAGTTACGACACTCGTCAATGAAATAGAGTAGAGGCTGATTGGTACGGCTACTGACTGATGTTTCACCAAAATTGCGGAAGGGTTGTTCGAGGGTTTAAAATAGAGGCAAAAGAAGAAAACATCCAAGCACAAAGAATTGAACATATGAAGTGGAGGAAAAAACTTTTATTTGGAATCTCTGCCAGAGGAACAAAAACCGGATCCATTCGTTGAGGTGGTGAAAATATAACCCATGTTGGACATGGTCAAGTGGGACTGCCAGTTGTCCTGCATCATTTCTCTGCCAGTTAAGTCTCGGGACTGGCAGTAAGGATAATTTTTCGCTAGATAAACAGCATCAAACCATGTTTTTTTTATAGTAAAAGCAGCATTCAGCTTCCTTGACTTGCGACCACTCGAACACTGTCACACCAGATCAAATCACTGGCTTGTGCTATTTTCAAAGGCACTGTTGCTTAAAGTACCTAGGCGCAACAACTGACAGTTGAGGGCTATGACGTAGATTATCGCCAGTTACGACACTTAGGGCATACTAACTGATGTTTTACTGAGAATGCAGAAGGATTGTTCGAGAATTGGCGGATCAAGGCGTCACAAAATAACATCTGAGCACAGAGAGTAAAGAGTAGAGTAGAGAGAGTAGAGAGAGAACTTTTATTTGAAATCTCTGACAGAGGAACGACAACTTGATCCATTCGATGACGTGGCGGAAATATAACTAATGTCGGGCATGGTCCAGTGGGGTTGCCAGTTGTGATGCATCAATTTCTGAGAATGCGGAAGGATTGTTCGAGAATTGGTGGATCGAGGCGACACCAATAAACATCCAAGCACAAAGAGTAAAATTACCCAAAGTAGAGAGGGAACTTTATTTGAAAACTCTGACAGAGGAACGACAACTTGATCCATTCAATGAGGTGGCGGAAATATAACTAATGTCGGGGTTGCCAGTTGTGATGCATTAATTTCCTACCGGCAGATAAGTCATTACTAGCTTGGGCATATGTAGGGATTGTAGGGGTAAGCGACACCTGCTGTGAATTTATTGATTTTGACAGATTACCAGAGAAAGACGCGGTAGCCTAGCAGTACGGCACTGAACTTGTGATCCAAAGAACGTAATCCCAGTCATGATGTATCCTTGGGCAAGGTTCTTTATCCTCGATTGTCTCACTCTACCCAGGTGAAAATCGGCACCTGTGAGGTGTAACTCCTGTTGCAGCGCACTTCAGTGCAGCGAATACCTATGTTTGTGTGGGATCAACGAGTTGCTCCAGTGACCAGCCTGTGAGTAGTATAGCGAAAATGACACTGTATAATGTTGGCCACTATTGTGGAACAGCAGGAAAACGGAAAGATGAAAACGGGAAGGAATGAACAAAATTCTGACGCCCATGCTAATTTTGATCTTGGATAATGCCCAGAATCTTGATATAGGAATCATCTAATATCAATTAGGGCATAGCTTCATAAATATTGCATGAAACTTATTTACCTATGTGATGAATGGTCATTTTTTCTCAAGCATCACTATTTAGGGACACCTTTTTGGAGTGATATAGTGCGATTTCATTCTGAAGAACAGGTTCATGGTACGACTGGGATCTACTGCTCCTCTAGAGATTCAAACAGCAGTCCCTAAATCCTCCAATATGGCCACTGTGTAAGTAGAATAACACCCATACATGGGTGGGTTTTGGGTTCCCAAAATTTGTAAAAAAAACAGCTTTCACCCTTCCCCTGGGCGAAAAATGTATTTTGAAGGCCTCTAAATGCAAAATGGTGCAATGTGTGAGCCTAAAAAAATGAAAATAGCTACAAAGTCAGTGACAGAAATATTTGTTTGCCCAAAAAATCCCCCACCCCCCATGTATACGCCCCTGCTACACTGTGAAAATCTGGATTCAGGCCAGTGTTTGCACTAATAGTGAGAAGGAGGGATTCTGAATATCATCTCCAAAATCCCCTTGAAAAATTGTCGGTATGAGTGAAGTTTCCTGCCGTTCGACCACATGTATGCCTAAATTTGCATTATTTATATTGAATAAATATTCTGTTGCATGTAGGAATACCTCAGAAATCCCCAAGTGGGGAAATCCCTCCATAATTTCGAAACCACTGCGATGGGCCTTATTACGGTAGACGCAATAGCCTCACACTGCCAAAATCAAGCTAAGAGCTTAGTGTTCAGATACCTCTCCAGTATATACAGTGATACGAGACACAATGTGAATGATTGACTGAAAAACTAGGCGGTTGAATGGTGTAAGTAAATTTATTGACAGCTCTCAATGATAAAGACAGGTGATATTATTTGATGCCTATTGCTTAGAGGTTGTGAATATTACTGCTATGTGGGACAGCAGTAATTGAGGTATAGACACAATAGCATCACACTGCCAAAATCAAGCTACGAGCTAGAGTTGCATGTAGCGTCAATCTTGACTGAAGAATTTTGATACTTTTTCGCAGTACAGTACTATTCGAGTGAATGAGTTTGTGGTGGGCCCTGTCATGAAAAAAATATTGTGTACAACTGTACATACCATATATAGCTTGGCGGTTGAATGATGTAACTGAATTTAATGACAGACCTCAATGGAGAAGACAGATGGATCATTCGATGCTTAGCATCTAGGTTCTCTCTGGGTTTGTGTGATGAAAAGTGAATTATTTATGGGTCTAACAGCTGCTTTTGTGTGCATGAGTCTATAATTTAGTTCAGTTTGCCTTCTGCTTCAAACTATAGGTCCATTCTTGTCAAGAATTTTAATATTCTCTCTTCACTTCCCGAAAAGCAGTAAATGTTACTTTTCTCAAGTATGAAGTCAATGAGAAAAGTCTGCTGTGGGAAGCAGAATAAAACAGAATTTGGCATTTAACAAGCGGAAAACTGTTGTCTCCAATCAGTGTTCACTCGATAACAAATGGAAGATGGCAAATTGGCATCTTTCAGGCAGATAGACAGACCGCGAGTCTGCAACTGAAATTGTCTTTATTACATTTAGTACCCGACAGTAATCATGGAAGACATGTTCAGCAACTAGGTCAGTGACGTCATACTTGTGCAAACACTTGTGTTTGCTTGGTAAACGATCACGGCCATGTACACAAACAGAAAATTTGGGCAAATCGAATGAATTACAGTTATCCGACTCGTGTTAGCCACTTACTGCTTGCTATCGCAATTTCGGCTTGTGAACAGTTGGCTATGTACATTTCTGTTGAGCGTGGTCAACAATCACTAGGAAAATATTTTGCAGACAACTCCTGGTTCTGCTAATTTCTGTGTGAAGATTAAGTTATTTGCTGGGTCGATCCCTCCCTCACCTAGTCCATGGAGTATGAATGGAGAAGCGGAAGAGTGGTCAAGCGGTATCAGTGACGTTTGGTAATGCGATTGGTCCGGATTATTCTGGGTTTGATCCCCACATTCACCATTGGGTTTTTTTCTCTAGGGGAGGCTATACTTATAGTTATGACTATAGTGGTATTGGGTTCTTGGTGTCCGGGCTCTGCTTTGGTGCAGTGGACTTGATATTCATGGGGGGGGGGTAGTTGTAGGTTAGCTGCAATGAGTCTTGTCAGTCGGCTGTACGCAGTTACCATGGCTGAACTTTGAAAATACAAAACCGAAGAGTAAAAGCAAAAAGTTTCCGCTCCTCCAGTCTCTGATGGGAAATAACAAACTGATAAATACTTCAGAATTTTATCGGAAATCCCAGAAAAATGTTCTGTGATTCCGCTAATTATCCAAGTATACTCCAGGATTTCATACCTCATTCAAATTGTCTATATATAATGCTCTGGAATTCTGTTTTGTTTTCCAGGTTGTGTCACAGTCTCACATACTTGGATCTGCTTCATTACGGAACATAAACGGTCAAAACGATCATTTCACTTTCTATCGCGTAGCCGAAAACAGTACCCACTGATGACTCATAACTATACCACCGCTGTTGAACGCGGCCTCCGTGAGCTTCCCGTAATTTCGGGCGAAGCTTGAACTATACACCGGGTGCACTTGATATGTTCTCTCTCACATATCGACATGATTCTAGTGTGTAAACAGTATTTTGCGTATCGCATGGGGTATACAACAAATGTCAGATAATCATATATTGTAAGTGGCATCGATTGTCTGTTTATTGCGACCTCCAATGCATGTACATCGTACGCATGCACGCAACACTCACCTCTGTTAATAATGGAACGCTCCTCGATGAAGAATTCTAATCGAAAAACAACGAGGCGGATCAGTCTTCTGATTGTAATTTCTCTCGCATCTTACATCAGACAAATCCCAAAATCGGACTGGAAGGATCAATAAACTCTAAGGAACCGTACAATTATAACAGTTTTCATTATAGTTCAGAGGAACGGTCGATATAGAGAGCGATTCATGAACGTTATTTTCAAAACAACTGCCATGACTGAATGACGTCACTCGCAAACAATACACATAATAAGGGTCTTGACATTTTGGTGGTGGTATTATTTTTTCAATCGAAATTGGCCGGTTATTCCGCTCAACCAATCAGGTCGATATAATGACTGTCGGATAGGTAAGAAGTCACTCTGAAGTATCCAGTTTACCTCGCATCGCTGTGATATCTAGAAGTGGATATATTGCGAGTTATTCGAATGAAAAGTGTGCCATTCACAGCTTTTTCGGTAAATCGCCATTGACAGAGTCCGGGTTTCAAACTTTTGAATGAAAATTGGCCGGACATTCCAAAGATATATCGATAATAAAAACCAGGTGATCTGATAGAAAACATATTGAACTTTCGAATTCTGCATACCTCGTGATTGTAGGTAAAGTGAGCGCCGAGATATGTTTGATTCGGTGAGATTTGAGGGGAAATGACACACAGTTAAGGATTCGCGGAGGCGGTTCTCTCGTAAATGATCGACATGTTCCGTAATGACTTGGTAGATGTGGACTACCGATGATCCCGAGAAACATGACTGTCATTTTGAGGTCACCGGAGGTCAAATGTGCATCATTTATACGAATTTCATAACTTTGTCGGATTTGAACGAAACTTGGTGGATGTGGACTATAGTTGGGGCTGATAAACATGACAGTCATTTCAAGGACACCAGGGTCAAATTTAGGTCAAGATATGCAATTTCGTTAACTTGGTCAGATTGGAACAATCTCTGTGGATGTGGACTATAATAGATTCCAAACAATATCCAGGTCAGTTAAAGGCCATCAGAGGTGAAAACGACATCAATTATGCAATTTCCCCAATCATCAGAGGTCGATATTCCTAATTGAAGCGGGGATATAGGGAGCCTACACGTGGTCGGTTCACCCGCCTGCATATGTCTAGTTAAATATGTACTAGGCCTATGTCGGGATGCGTTTTGTGCATTCACTATGCAGATATGGCACACAGATGTAATGGGAAATGGCTAGGCCTATGAACCTTGAGATCAGTCAGTTTCCCGCTCTGATCTATAACCCGATGAGCCCTGGAACTGACCACGGAACTAGGAGAGAATTCCATGAACTGACGTACACATGCATTGTTCACATGCAGCGGTAGTGTCAAGATCTAGTATCGCAAGGTTAGGGCATGTGGACACCTCGGTACGTACGGGCAATGATTCTGAATTCGTATTTTTTCCAGTCTCACCAAATGAACACCTCCATTGTGCCAACCTTTGGTGAATCTTATCCTCAATATCCTAAAATGAACTGTTTGCGATGCAAGTAGGGCAGGTAGGGCCTATTTTAATTTCATTCGTCTTCGTGTTTCTCAGTCATTCCCATCCCAAAACAGGATATCACATGTAGGCCCGGTAACACAATTTTGGTTGGTTGAGCTATTACGATCCTCCACGTTATTCTATCTTCTTGGCTGCGGCTGAGCAGCTCGAGCAGTCATCATGTCTCTCCGTTTGTCCGTCGTCCGTTCGTCCGTTCGTCGCGTTCGCGAATAACTTGGGAACGTACCTGCGATCGATATGAAACTTGGCACACATGTCCGCTCTTTAACAATATCGGATGAGCTCGGAAGTGGGCGTGGCCGCACCGGTCTGATGGCGGCCATCCTGGATTTCAGCAAACTGATTGTATTGTAGATTTAGGCGTTTCGTACCGTGGCGATCGTTCTGAGACCAACTTTCATTTTCGCACTCGTGACGACCGCACTCGGCCGCCATTTTGATTTCTCGACGAACTGATTTAATTGCATATGTGTGCGTTTCGGAACATGGCGATCGTTTTGGGACCAACTTTCAGTTTGGGACCATATTCGACTTCACCCAGCGGCCATTTGACTTTCAACAGGTGACTCATTCAGTCAGGTCGGACCAGCTACCATGCACTGATACGGCAATTGCCCGCGGCGACCGAGAGTACGAGACTTTTACGATAATTGCGCTTGTTCACCTAGATTCAATTTGTTACCTCCTGTCTTTGTGGCTACCGCCCACCAGATGTTCGTCGTTTGACGGATCTTCACTAAACTTGGACTGACACAGTTCAACTACTGGGGCATCGTTGCCTGACCACTTCAGGGGAATGGCTACTTGCAGTGCTGGAGGACTCGAGACCGGACTCGGAGTCGGACCCGAGACCGGTCTCGAGTCCTGTTTTG
>JAUOBX010130376.1:0-12524 GCA_032360705.1 Eupentacta quinquesemita
GGGCATGGCATATTTCCAAATATAGCAGTCCTCGACATCGCCGACCAGTGGTAACTGTACAGGGGGAATCGTTGAATTCTGACTTCTGGTCCCAACCCACTTAATTGGCTCTGATAGGTAGGCCTATACTTGACGTGACCACTTTTGGAAGGGAACTGCTGTCCAGATAGCACTTGGGGTGCCATGAACCCTCGCAACTGGGCACTGTATGCAGCGTGTGCCCCCACTTCCCTTGCATTTTCCGCTTTGCAGATGATACAAATAATATACATTTTCTTGCCACTCAACATCCTAACTTAACCCTTCACCGCCATGGCGGGATCAGCCAGGCGAGGCTCACGCACGACAATGGCCAGTATCTCGCTTGGGGCGCTCCTATAGCTGACCATTCAATAGCGGATGTCATGCCCCGCGGTGCCTCCGTAGCCACTCGTCAAAATTATCGAGCAACTACTTGAGTTTCGAGCGGCACGTGACACCGCGAAGAGCCTCTGTAGCCTATATGATACATCAGGCAGTATGGGGCTAATGATCGAGACCGAAATGTTGGACAATGTCTAACAGTGGTAGGCAAAGGGTTAAACGCAGAATATGGCAACATTATGGCAACATCATGTGATCTTCCTCGAAGAGATTGCGGTTAAAGTCAACATTATATGGAACGCCTCACTCGGAATCACGGATCAAACGACGAAAGCTGAAGAAACTGCTCATGTTAATTTACTTGAAAGCATTGGGGTTCTGATACGAACGGAAACCGATTAACTCGCATACACCCTAAAACAAATGTTATCAGGAATATTTCACATGATGAGGAACGTTTTAGTGCGATAGTTCACATGTACCTTTGATGAATGGAACCATTTTTTAAATGAAATAGACCTGATTCGATCTTTGAACGAATGGAATACTAGGAAAGAACTATTACACACAAATGACACAGTGTAATAAATTATTTTATTGATTGTTCTATATAACACAGACAACAGAAATAACTGCTTCCCGTCGTTTCATGTTGCGTTGTCGTTTATTGTGTGTATACAGTATCATGCTTGCATGTACGAGGTATGTGCCAACAGGGGTAGACAATATTCAGAGTGACAGTAGCCCTGGTAATAATTAATCTTCACCCAGTTTCTCACCACTTTCTCGCAACCTTGAGATTCGGAGACAAAATCAAATCAAGCCACGGAAAGTGTTTACAGGCGACGGGCGCACGTTATCGCGAGATCCCCAAAACAAACAAAACTCCCCGATAGAAATTAGCAAATTCACTTCATGGCATCAGCAAAACTATGGAATTGCAATTACGCCGCTGCTATTACATATGATTAACGATCGATAGAGTTTCCCGAATTAATTGGTTTGATTGGAAGTTCCATCAAATCGAGGCAGATCAATCAAGCAAAAGCATTAGCGCCAACTGGGAGAACTCGTCTTCATCTGATGAATTCGTTGTATAGGTGCGATGCAGGAATGTCGCGAACGCACACTGGACGAAGCAATCAGCTCGCTCGGGCGGCGTGCCATATACGACTGGGGTATATTGGGGAGCATCCAGTATAGAGCATTCCCATTATCCCAAGGTACTTTTCTTCCTCGCGGAATTAATTCAACCAGCGATATATTTTTCGTGCCATTGAGATGTGTCTTACTCTTTCAACATATCAATAACTGTGTAATTTGTGTTGATTGCTGAGTATGCCTCGCGAAGGGGGTTATGAGGGAAGTCGACAGTGTGACACGATAGGAAGTGAACACGATTTTTCCCAACCAGGCTATGGCGAAGGATGATTATATTGCTTGAGATAAGTCATATCAAATGTTGGAGGAATACGCATATCGGTATCTATCAATCGCTGCTGAAGTTTCGCTCATCCGTGATTTCCCATCGGGGAACCTAATTAATGGTACTTCGTGAAATATTGGATTTTGTATAAACACATAACATGTCGTCCAGGTTTTCCAAATTCCACAGCACACATTAACATATACAATTTGGATTTTTGATAATGTTTAGATATATACTGATGGTAAAATGTAAAGATAAATAACTCTGCAATGGATTATCGTTTGAAAACGGGAGTCCTCCATTTCATAACATCACCTAGGCCAATATATACCGTACTATGCTTGAGTATGCAGTTCGCCTTTAACAGGCACTGATTAAACTGGCGAGACGAAATTACGCGACAACTCTCATGGGATCGATCTTCAATAGATACCATGGTCAGTGACCTCATTGAAAACACTTCGTTAGAAATGGGAGTCACATTAAATCAATATTGCTCAGGAGGTAGCAGCAGACGTATATATATCGTCGCATTGTCTTGACAGGAATAGACACGGAGATATTGTTTAGGCCCTTCACGAGAGGTAACAAGTCAGACTACCAGTTGGGAATCTGAGAATTCATGCAGTATAAGCATAAACAGCAATACAGAACAAGTAACAGTAGTAGATCGTCGCATGGTCCCGACAGCTAGAAGATTTTGTTTACACTCACTGCAAAAAGAAATGATCGTTTCTATTCTTCCGGGGAAACGACATGTCGATCCTGTAACTGGAAATTCAAGACTCCGGTGCGGCGTTGCAGTTTGAAACAGCAGTAACCTGATAACAGGGGCGAATTTAAATGCAGGAGTAGCCTCGTCCTGAAAAGACATGAATATTGTGCTCATGCCCAATGCAAGTGGAAAAGGGTAGTTTCTGTTCTTTCGGGAGAAAGACATGTAAGTCATGTTATTGGAAGGCCAAGACTCCATGCAGTTTAAAACAGCAGTAACATTTTCTGACGGTTATAGGCGTTCTCTCTTGCTTCGTGAAAACCCATTACCGTAAATCTTCGCCAAGAGATAACTGTACCACGAGAAACGAGAAAAAGTTCGGACTACGAGTTGATATGGACATTTAGGGATCAGTCACAGTTGTATTTCATCACCCGAATAGCTCATCACAACGACGGATAATAACGCAGTTATAAAATTTACAACTTTGGGACGACTTAGCCTATACATGACTAAAAGGCACTGTGTGAGACAATCTCGATATATTTGTGTTTGTTATCCTACTGGGAATATCGTTTCTTCGTGGATCTAAATATTTCGCGATACGTGTTATTTCACTTGATATTTTTTGGTGAATTTCACATAAGAACTGCTTTCCAAGAACTGTGAGGTTAAAACCATTCTTCATCAAATAAATATATTAAGATATTCCAAAATTGTTCAGAAAAACATGGTGAAAAACTATCAAAATGTTGGGAATAGACGGAGCTTACTAGTGCTTCTTCAGTGACCTTCAATATTGAAGGAAATTCAAGGAAACGTATTTTTCTCATCTTGTGCTCCATTAATGACCATCAATATTCATGGAAATTCGAGGGAACATATTTATCATTTCTTGATTTCGAACTGTGTCAATGTACTTGGTCAATGGAGAGGATTATGACGTCACCACAAGTTTCATCCAATACGGGACCGATATCTTTGATAATGTTACCACGGAGGTGACCAGTACGGATGCTGATATTTCGAGGGGTGGTGAGGGCAATCCTGGTCCCGGGAGTCCAATCTCATATACTGTGGTAGTGATCTTATTCTACGCCTCCTCGCTCGTACTACTGATGATAAAATCATTCAAGGCTGAAAAGGCGGAACATCATGATGGCGATGTCCAACAGCAGCAGCTCATTATCAACACGCAACACACTAGAGACAACAGCGCGGCAGACGTTGTGAAGTTAAACAAGGTAGAGAGAACATCGGGATCCGGAATATTAGGAGACAATGATCACAGTCTAACATCAAGTGCGCCAAGTATCTTGACTGACAAAACTGTCACCTTTGCAGAACCGTATGTTGTTCCGATAAGGGGTGGTATAAGCCAGTTTTTGCGGAGACCGCAAACATCCCCAAACCTGTCGACTTTGCAAGAAGTTTAACTTGATTTGATTTGGATGATACGGGTTCAATTCGGAGCTCGTCATGGAATCCTGGCCGTGTTGAATGGGTTGGACTTGTAAAGAGACTGCAAATATGCATGGAGAATAGACTATGCTCAGTGCTGGGGGACTCGAGACCGGACTCGGACTCGAGACCGGTCTCCTTTTTTGAAGGACTCGGACCCGCCTCGGAGGTCAATGGTTCGGACTAGGACTCCGCCCAAAGGACTCGGGAACTCGGTCCGAGTCCTTCCCGAGTCCTTTACTATTTTTCCATGCTATTCAAATGACAAGAACAGCATTTCGCCCTTAGCATTCAAGTAACATTGGAATTAACTCATCAGAACGGGATTGAACCATTCTACATAGAGTGGCATGGACCTTTTCGTGACAGCACTGATTGTATGATAAACATGTTTATATAATAACTCAGTTGGGATCGTATTTATTCACTACTGTACCTTATTTCAAGGCTAAGTAATGACAATCATTTAAGATGTAAGGTACTTGTCTCGTCTTCACACCCCATTCCATTCGTATTGCTCTCCAAAATATTTATAGTGTATATCTAAGGTGGTAAAGGAAGGTGTGGAACCTCTAGGCCTACATATTCCTTGGCCGACAGGGCTCCCACAGACTGATCACTCATATCATCCTAAAAAATAATTCCATGACATGTTAGTGTAATTTATAAGCGCTTGCTTGGCCTAAAGCATTTCTTGGAACCTTAGTGATGTAGATGTGTGGTTAGAAAAATTGTTATTCAAATTTGCATAAGGACTCGAGGACTCGGACTCGGACTCGGACTCGGACACTGTGACTCGGACTCGGACACGGACTCGGAAGTCAAGGACTCGGACTCGGACTCGGACTCGGATGTCATGGACTCGGACTCGGACTCGGACTCGGGATGGGTGGACTCGACTACAGCACTGCGGAGATGTTCCCATCTCATATGACCCTCAACATTACTATTCGTGTCGAAATTGACGCCTAGATGACTTTCGACCTCTAGTATACCTGGCCACTGTAGGAAAATTATCACTGTAGGAAAATAAAACCCTATTATGTAGTATGGGTACCTTAGAGTAATGATGAACTTTCATGATCTTCAGATGTGGACTCTAGGAGGAGAGGCAATTGGTGAATTTTCACAAATGGGCCAAAATGGCCCACCAGGCGACCTTCGACCTCAATTCCCTGAACGCACCATATGTAGCATCAGTTCTCGAGGCTTTTGGCATATTTTCACGGAATTGTCCGAATGGCCCACCAGACGACCTTGGACCTTTAATCTCTGATAATAATGATCAACATCCATGACCACCATATTTGAACTCTAGGAGAAAAAGCATTCGGCATATGGGATATGCATGATCACCTAGCCATATGGCTAGGGTAAGCTTAGATCATCGTTATCATTTATATGGGTGGCATGACCATTCACATGCACCGGTGAAATATTTTACCTAATGAGACCAATATCAATACTGTTCGAATCGACAAGTGAATGTAGCTAAAATTTAACTGTCTTGTCAAAGTAGTGTGGGATAACAGTAAAAGTACAGTTGAATGTACTATGGAACAACTCACTCACGATAACATCTCCGTTTGATAATTTTTGTTATTCGACAATTATTGAATAATCTACTTAATCAGCTACTTGATTACTTGATCAGCTATATCGTCACTGCACCTTGATTTGCGCACTTGTCATATGCCTAGCAACACTAAATCGTAGCCTAAGCTGCTATCCTGACTACGGAAATCGGCAAATTTCTTTGGGAGTTAGGGATCGTTTTAATAGTTGTCTGATGGGGAATGTGCACTTTCTATGTAACCAATCATGATTTCAACAAACCTGTCATACAACTTTGTCCAGAACTCGTCACAATTTATCATTAGGTCCAATCTACTGCCGAGTGCGCAAATCAATGGGGATGACACAAAAAAAATCTTTGATTCACAACTCGCAATTTTCCCATGCAATATGCCTTAGTTATATATCATTTGGAAGAGCTCGATGAGGTGATTCTCATGATGATATTACTTGGAAGATTCGAACCACAATGAGAAAGTTATTGTGGTTTGAATCCGCGATGCGCAAATCAATGGATCACCATGGTACGTACTACGTTCACAGCTGTTGTCTCTTGTTGTCTCTGTTGTTTCTTGTTGTGGTTTTATCCAATCATTGAATCAGGACTCACATATCTATGCTTACGACACTCATTTTAGTATTCATCTTTTCTTATTTTATCAGTCCTGTACAACCGTGAGCATGGTTTGGCTTACTGCCTAAGCTTCGACGATGGGCAGTGGAAGGTATATATAACACATATATAACACATTAAGAACTGCTTCATCACCAGGTAACCTAATGCATGCAGTTGCAGTTCGATTTTCAGAATGAGCGCAATCAGTCGATCAACATGCGTATATTATAAACATGGGATTAGGTATGTATGACACACATATGAACTCGTTATAGCCAATGCATGCATTTATTTCCATTATGAGCACATTCAGTCAGCCTTGGCAGCATGCGTCACCGTAGATAACAAACAGTCCGGGCTAAACCGAATATGGGTGCAAGGAACGAGGGTCTGAAACTCCGATCGAGAGTCTCTATCATACTATATATTACACAATGCATCGCACCAGCCTACTCACCTGCCTACTCAAATTCTCTTCTAACTAAATGAGCGGGAAAACGAACAAATGTTGGGAGATTGCCGGAGATTACCGGGAACATGAAAACTGTCAGGTTGACCCAGTCCATTTTCTTGCTTCGACCGTAGACATTCTCCGTAAATGCAGACAGAATGCAGAATACTGCGAGTGATAATCGTATAACAGTTGCTTCGTTAGACACGAATACATGACTGATAACGCCAGCTACAACTTAGTCAGTGCAGGGAGAAACTGCGTGCGCAGTACGTATACTACGCGAGCTTGGTCGACCCAACACCGAGTCGGCCCTGGGATACTGAAAGCTGCTATATGTAGATGGGAAATTTTAGTACTCAAAATGTATTTTATTGAATCACCATGACTGAAAAAGCCATGGACAGATTTAGTTGTTTATGTTATTCCCACATTTATTAGGAATTGTATTGTTTCGTTTCCAGCCACAGTGCAGGACTAAAACTCATGATTCACGAAGAAATAACAGAAATATTTGATTATTTTGGAATTGGTAATTTAGTGGTCACATTATTATTGTTCACGCCTGCTGTATAGAGAGCATCTAAAAGTTGACAAAATTACAGTCGTTAGGGCTAAAATCTAGACTTTATGCCAACTGGTTGTTCTCGGGGAGTGATACAACCGATAATGATATACCAATTGAACGATGATAAATCACTGACCGATAATGATATAAACATTGACAGATAATGAAGTAACTTTTCCAACCGATAATGATTCAAGGCTCTAACTGATAATGAAGTAAACATTTTCTTAACCGATAATGAATCACAAGTTTGACTGATACTTTTTTCAAGGAGGAGAAGGGTAGACACGGGAACCGTAACCATAACTCCGCCAAACGATTCCAATCGATTTCTCATGCGAAGTTCTATTGGAATATGCATATTCAATTCTTCACGGCGGGGTACATACAAATTCAAAATGGCGGACAAGATGACGGATTTCAAAATGAATTGCAAACTGGGTAATTCGAAACCGTATATTCCGAATTGAGTGTCCCGGTGATGCTCTGATCCGTGATTATGTCAATTAAATAGTGTCAAAAATACTATTTGCAGGCCGATTCGAGGCTAGAAAAGGCTCCAAACAACATTTTTTCTGAATTTGCAACACAGTTTCTAGCATCTTGCGTTATCGAGTTATGGCCGCTCAAAAATGCAATTAACTTGTTACTATCGCATATGTCTCGAAAACTGTACCAGATATGGCAAAACGGATTGCGCCGCCCAAAACTACTCTCGGTTCTGTCAAAAACGCCCAAACGCCCATAACTTTGTTCCACAGAAGTGGGGTTTGGGCCATTGTATTGTATAATTCTGCGTCGAATATACATCTCCTTTAGGACAATTCTAATTTCTGACCCATTTCGTTATTTTCATCATGGATATTTTTCATCTGACTCAGGGTGCTACGTTCAATCAATTTAGAATAACAGAACCAGTGGTAGTAGGGGGTGGTGAACACAACAGCGAACACAACACTACGTAGACCTGTAACAAGTGCGTCGATATATTAGTGATGCGTTATGATAGAAACAAAACAGACCAGGGCCCACTCCCTATAGTATAATGGACATATTATCTGATCGCAGTTTGAAATGATTGCATTATATCATGTTCCCTTCCAATTCTTGTCTCAATTTGCTGTCTCTTTCTGGACAAAATCGCAGTTAGTCAGATATAGTCTTTCCAACTATATTTTTCGTAATTCCAGTATACTCCATGTTATACCAGTTATACATGGATACATGTCTCGTGTACTGCACGTAGATTGAAAAATGTTTTCTCGAATTCATAATCAAACCAATTAAAGAACCAAAAATATATCAATTATAATATTGGCCTGATACTGAACACTAAATGACCTGAGACTATTCGCGCGAGATGGCTTCACTTGGAAGCGACAAATAACTCAGCGTAGAATTGACAATTGGTACATTTTGAACCCTCACCAGATAACGGACCAATACAATGCCTCCGTAGTGTGACCTCAATGTGAAAGCGGGGGTCATTCCACGCATACGGTAATATATAATTCACTTCCCCCTAATTGTGGGCAATCGAGATAAAGCACCTTGCTCAAGGTTACAACGCGGACTCTCTGGACTACAAGCTCGACGTGCTAGCAAACTGAGCTACCACGTTCCACGTATATTTGCCATGTTAGTAATGTACTATGTATGTTCGTGGCTTGTTACTTACGTAATCCAATATTAGCGGAACACGGAAACTGAGAGTCTCACGCTCCCATGCTCAGTTACAATACTAGCATGGATAATCGATGCTAAATTATAGCATTATCGACGATTTTTTTTCTTGATTTTAAACCACTCTGTAAGTGATTGAAACGGTTGTTCGTGTAGTCGTTGATACAATGTAACATTCTACCGACACCAAGATGTGCATTCCATCAACAGATACATGACCAGCGTGCAGACCAGTCATTGAATGTTCGGATATACCCAAGTGACAGCCAGCTGCAGCAGGGGTGGTCCTTACAAGAACTGAAGATGGCAGCAGCGTCTGGTGTGAGTATAATACCATAATATAATTAGACAATACTGAGGCTATTCCCTACAATATCGATCGTGGTAGACACGTATGACGACTACCGATATCGGGGATATGGGCATTCGAGTACACGACGACAACGTGAATGTCACACACCTCATGACAGGATTCGATCTAAAGAAATACCAGGTATCCATGATTAGAGTTACCAAATACACTGCATGTCCACATTCAAACATCACTACATGATTTTTTCTCCATACGCGCCGTCGTGCATGTGTGTGACCTTCCCCTTGTTCGTGTGGTGGAGTAACTAGTTGAAAAACGTTCACTTAAGGTCGTTCACGCTAGCCAACGAAACATTATCCCGTGCAAAATTAGCGCCTGCTTCAGCAAGTCACCGAGTATAAATTCACTCTTACATCTATTCCTCGGCGAAAATAACGACTAGTACTTGAACAAAACAAAGCAAACATACCAGGTATTTAACAATACAACTTTCACCTCCATGGTTCTATTATCGGTGTCCGTTGTGAACGTAATGGATCAGTAGTTACAGCAGTGAGCACGTGACTTAGAGGACTCTGAGGCAGGTTGGTGTAACGGACTCAATAACTGAAGCAGGCTGCCACGAAATGTATGGTCGTTCGGAAACGTGAATCTCGGGTGATTATTGCCAATCAAGGAAATATCCCGTTAGTAGACGTAGTTTGAGCCAGGTATAGAGGTGTTGCTCCACCATTTGCAGGAGTTATAGGGAATTTCCCGGAATGTCGTAACTGAAGAATGACAGAGGTCAAAGGTAACAACATTGCGGCGCCCATAGACTCGTAGGTTTTTACAGGAACCAAGCATATATATATAACTAGTTCCAGACGCACAGTTGATACTGAGTAGGATAGGACGCGAAACCAACCAATCAGCTGTACCCAGCAGATCGAAACGCAGATTGCGCTCACATAATAGATGTTATGACGGAATGCCGAAAAATACACAAAATGCTACATCATCGGCGCTATGCTGGCAATATCAATCATTGACACCACTTCCTGCTAGAACCATGGTAACCCTATAAAGAAAATGTGTTCGTTTTTATTCTGCAGAAACAAGTATACAACATTCAGTTTAGAGATGTGTAATACAGGGTCGTTATATGTATTGTGTGAGAGCGGGGATGCTAATGGTTCTTTTGTTTAGCTCGGCAGTGTTATTAGTGGCATTGTGTCTTGCGTGTATGTGACCATCAGAATATTCGAACTGTTATACAGTATCATAAAGTCACGGAATAGTGGCGTGTTGTAGTCAAACTTTTTGTGCAAAGGAACCGAGCTCCGTGTTATCAGCTTAATCTTTCCAGTCCTGCTATATACTCTGGTGAGGCATGGGCGCTCAATGTATGAATGAGGCAACAAAAGTGATGTATTTTCCGAGCAGAGGCTTGTATTTTCTGTAAGTAGGTCCACGAGAAAACAAACGCCGATTCATTCATCCAGCTTAACTTGGTTCATTGTTGAATACAGTCCAACCTGATTTCGGTAATCATGTGTGGGCTTGTGTGATGATTAAAAAAACCCAGCAAATATAGTCATATTTAATGTTCCTCCAACGCAGCACCTTCAAAACAGTGGAGTCGCGATGTAACATGAATTATAGAATGCATTCGAGGCAATGTGACATACTGATCTAACCTTCGTTATCATGGCCCACTGCATTAGGTAATTTCAAATGGTAATTGGAGTTAAAAATATAGAGTCACGCACAAACCAATGCGAAAGAGTGGGAAACAGAGTTGGTTGCAAGAATACAAACAGTATAATGGTGCAGGCTGGTAGAGTGGATCTCAGATGAGCAATGTCCAAAGATATAGCGATAGAAAGGAGAGAGCGTCAAGGAATTATCTACAAACAGTCTGATGGCCTTGGACTGGATATTATCGAATATTCTAATAACTGACGGAGGGGCTCCTCCTAAAACACAGGACCTGTTCTCCAGCTGTTGCGAATCAGTGCGTTATACAGTCAAAACTGAGATGAATAGATTCGGAGTAGTTCTGAGAGTGGCGAGGGACCCCAATTTTCCGAGGGGCCCAATATGATATGAAATTTCCAGCCGAGATCAGGAATCGAACGCATCCCAAGAAATACCGTGCTATAGGGCTTGAAAATCTCATATCCGGACATTCGAAAGGAATGTTTGGAACAGTTTTGTGACGCTTTTGTGATATGAGGAGTTGTTGCGTCTTCTTGGAATTGAACTTGACCAGGTTATCACAACCTCACAGGGTTACGATGGAGAGGTTCATTCATTAATAACGTATATACATGGTTTCCTCCTATATATTGTAAATATTCTAAGAAATATACAACTAGTGACTTTCATAATACGCTGAACTGGTTAAATTGTATACATGGTTATACTCTTGTTACTGTCCTACGTCGAAATCAGTCGACACAATCGATCATTTATATACTATAGAAATGTCCCCATTGGAGAATCATTTCAACCTGTCTCATATATTCAATCCCTTTAAACAGGTGCGAATCCATTGTGTCAGTCTAGAAGGTTCATTCAACACAGTGGCTGATAACGGCCAGTCAATCATCCTTACTTCGGGCCTCACCATACCAGTACTACAGACGTTACAGGTACTGAAGATATGGGACACCAAGATAAACCTGGACATGTTTGTCAGGGCACTCTCATATGTCAAGGAATGCCAACATATGTCTGAGTTAGAGTAAGTATGTGGATTTATTCAAAGTTATAAGGGATGCTAGAGTAATGGATCCCTAACATCAACCTAGAGATGTTTGTTAGGATATCCTCATATATCGAGGAATATCAAGAGGTTGTGTAAACGAGTATGTAAATGAGGGGTAGGTGATTTGTAATCTGTTGTCTGTGTGCAATCACCCCTCCTACACATTGCGGACACGCCAAGAGTCTTGCTTTGTCCCGCATCCAGGTGGAGGTGAGAATTTTTCCGAGTTCTTCATCGCTGAGATCGATCCTGTGCCAAACATGTTCACCAGCATGAACAATATATATATACCGAGACCAAGACCGAGACTAAGCCATAATTCCGAGATTGAGACCGAGAACACAATGGTTTGAGACGGTCCGAGACCGAGACCGATACCAGAAGTTTGGGGCTGAGATCGAGACCAAACACTAATTCCGAGACACAGATCGAGACGCAAGGTTTTGAGACCGACGCGATGCCGAAAACCAAATAGATTTAGCATCTAGCACTAACGTAGCTCCTACTAAATGTACAATTTGTTTACCTTTGAAGGAATATAACCTACTACCACCAGTATCACTCTCATAGGTGTGATCATCAGCGTTCTGTGAGGTTT
>JAUOBX010130487.1:0-12523 GCA_032360705.1 Eupentacta quinquesemita
GATCAGAATAAAACAATAAATTATGTTTCAGCCAATTTGGCAATGACATATTTCTAACATATTTGTATTGCTTATATCCATCTTTAAATCCATGCGTAACACACACATACACACACACTATACATAAACATATACTGCAGTGACTGTATAGATTCCTTTGACTTCAAATGGTAAGAGCAGTTCTGCCACATGATACTTAAGGCTACTCGTTCAATGTTATGGTGAGTCAGGGCCTACTTATCAAATAATTCTTACCAGTTGCGTCAGCTCCTGCTGTTGCTATGGTAATGGAACAAACAATAACAAATAATTAAACTCACATACACACATACTACCCGCAAACGATAACCAGCGATGGTGATTGTGCGTGTAACAGATACAGATACATATACTCGATATGACTACCTGACGCCGACATATAAAACCAACAACACGATTATGGTGAACACTTCGCAGCCAAACATATATCGTCAATCCTCTGATAACAATTCATTTTATATATATATCGTGAAAATTCAGCAAATGCACTTTCCGCACCATGCCGCTCCTGGTTATGAAATTGATGTGCTTCATTTGTAATTTTGGCAAGTTTGCAGACGTAAGTCTCAATAATTTGCATTTATTTATCATCCACGTATTTCAAATCCTCCCCTACCATCAGAAAGTTACGGCCTTGGCCATATGTTATTTTCCTGAACAAACAATCATACTCACAGGTTCGTGTAAATATAACTATTGCAATGGGTAAAAGTAATTTTAGAATGTACTATGATTTGGAGTAAGACAGCTTACCTTTGGATTTGCCAACAGCTACGACAACGGCACCTTAATGGGAATGACAAAGGCAATGATAATACTATGATGATAAAATAACCACTTCATGATATATAACAAATAGAGAGAATATAGCACAGCGCGAGCCAGTAGCAACGTGCCGATTCCGAAGTCAGACAGAATTCCCCAAACAGTTGGTTCTTAGCGTTTTCTTAAAATTCTACAATGAGACAGCACATCTAATTAACTGTGACAGGACATTGTCAAAAGGTGAACTATCGATCTGTGATTCGCCACAATCATTTGGCGTTTATCCATCTCAGGACGTGTGTTTCAAATTGAGTCTCAAAACATTATTTCACTCGTGCACCAATACCATGCCCAACATTATATGCGTCATATTCGGGCCTCCGCTGATGGAACCACGAGTAGTCAAGAAGAATGCGACGGGGATCGTGACATGAGTCTTAGCCTGTCCTTTCAGTACC
Source organism: Eupentacta quinquesemita (assembly GCA_032360705.1). NCBI lineage: Eukaryota > Metazoa > Echinodermata > Holothuroidea > Dendrochirotida > Sclerodactylidae > Eupentacta > Eupentacta quinquesemita. Next base: position 1,263 of record JAUOBX010130487.1, read on the forward strand.
AATGGAGATCCATATTTTTGTGATCTGCTTCCAAGTACGATTCCCATCAGTGTACAGTACTCGGCAGATGTCAAGCATTGAATATCTAGACGAATGGCTCAATATCAAATTTTCTTCAAGACCTCATATCAAATGTAAAAGTACCAAAAATGTATCCTCCTAATTCAGGGAAGGACAGGGAAGACCTAATGAGTGAGCATGATTGAGTATGTACCCTACCCCACCCTCAGACCACGAGTTGTAGAATATAATCGAGTGTGATGATTTCTATGATCTGTGTTCACTCTTCGAATGAAGAGAGACCAACAATGAACGGATTATTCACTGCCGATTGAAAAACTTGAAATCGCGGCAATTGATCAGACTATCAAGGAAGGAATATCACTATCATTATTATTGGAAGATATATATTTAGTCACATGTGTGTGTGAGTGTCTCTGTGTGTGAACGGTATAAACCTTGAAATCAGACAATTAACCGCACATGCCTTCAACGTCATAGTCAGTCCGTTTGTTTGCCGAGTTCAATTAGAGGCAAAAGACTGAATATCGAACCGGAAGCAAGGAGGATCAGTTATTCCTTGACTAAAACCTGTTACTTTTGACATCAAATCCTGCAGCAGGGTTCATCAACTCATGACCCTTGGTTGACACCCAAATCAATGGAATTCTCTTACTTTCCTCGTATACCAATTAGAAACACCTCAAATTTCAGCTTGATGAGACTAATCACCTCGGAAGACATTTGACCTCTCTCTATTTGTTCATATTCCCAACATGGTTTACACCAATAGGTCTGGTACTACACATTGGAAAAGTACATACCGAATATCTGCGTGATCGAGCCAAGCTTATTGTACTTATCATGTTCACGATGATTCCAGGCTCTGACCACTAGTGACCTCGGGAGAATTTTGACCTGACCATAAGCGAGTTATCGAGTTATCGTGTTTTGCAAGCCACGATTGGTGAACTTGTCATAATTTTCCTCAAAACAAATTACTCTAGTATACATCAACAATGGGCTTCATATACTCCCCATCAATGAGCTACACACCAAATATCAGCTTGATCAAGCCAGGTATTCTGGACTGATCAGTCATGTTTACAAGGATTTCATACTTTGACCTCAGATGACCTGACCCCGAAACGATCGGGTTCATGTAATCATGTAATCATTTTGGGGAACACTCCTACCAAGTACGAGCTTCATTCATTCAGATGGGATCCGGTTCGACTTTTCAGCCAAAGTTATCTCAAATGAAATAATTTTCCAATTTTCAATTCCCCTCTGGAAGGCCACTGGTCTACACTAATGTGCGTCTTGTACTCTCCATGCATGAGAAAGCCATACAACATATATCAGCGTGATCAAGCCTAGCATATTAGACTGATCATGTCTACGATGGTTTCAGGCTCCGACCTCTAGTTACTTCAAAAGACCTTTGACCTTGAATCAAAACAAAAGGACCATATATTTCCAACTTAGAGAGCGATTATAAGTCTAATCTATTGAGGTGTGGTCAAGTTGTCGTGTTTACAAGCCAAGATTGGCTGAAATATACTCATCAAGGGGTACACAAGCAAATATATTCATGAGACATGTCTTCATGAATTCCTACGACTTCGTCGAGGAATTCGAATCAAATCCTTTGACTTCGTCAAGGAATCAAAGTCCACAATAACTCGTGGAGTAAGGGTCACATATGCTTGTACTTTTTTTAAGTAGTTGTAAGTCGGATACAAGGTCATTCTTATTCATAGCGTCATAAAGTCATTTAGGGGCAACACAAATAGTATGGAGCAATTTTCTGGGCAATAACTCGAGAATGAGGAGTCAGACAGGGTTGGGAGTTCCGACATTGTTATATTAATAACATCATTAATGATAATAATACCACAGCATTAACATAGCGTTAAATACAACTCTCAGAGAGGACCAACGATCCGAAGCTCTGAACAACAGTCAACGACCATGAAAACCCCGAGGAGTCTTCGGGAAACCCCAAAGAAAAAAAGTCATTTCTTAGGCTCCGACCTGAAAACTAAGAGGCAGTCAACGCTTGGTTAACCCACATATGTGTGACATTGACCTCAATTTGACCTCTGGTGACTTTTGTCTCTCCGGAGGAAAGTGGATTGGAATTGTGTTGTCATTTTCAGATATCAATGTATTTTCTGATGAAGATATCCATAGATTGACCCTGTGTGACATGCGTGTGCAAGGATATCAGAGGTCAAGTACAAAATTCGGAAAAATAGCACCATCAGGGTCATTGAACATATTTGTAATAATGTTTTCTGGATGCAGTGTGTCAAACTTCATCTGACCATGTAGTCAAAAGGTGAAATCTGAAATTCTACAAAGTGCGGGAATACACATATTCCAGAGTTCCATGGCAGGCAATATGATACTGATCAAGTTTGGAACTTGATAGCTCTGCATAGTCTACGAATCATCAGCGTGGTTTACGAATCATCATCATCGGCAGCTACGTCGGAATCCTCACTACATCAACACATAATAATGAATAGGAGTGGGATTGTAATTCATACATCTCCAGGAGTTGATATATTTGCTACAGGTTCATGCGTATTGGGGAATCATACGAGACTTCATAAAGGTACTTTCTGAAGATTCGCGTCTGTTTCAAAACATGAATGGGTCTGTACGATTTCTTTACTGTTACGTAGAATATATTGCTTATATATATTAAAATCTTACCGGATATCTCGACCTCTTTACCCTTCCCTGTGAATACCAATTTTAGTGAAAATATTGAGGTTCGCGAGGTAAATACTGCGTTAGTTTTAATAAGTGCACACGTTTCGTAGATATAATTGTTGATAGTAGAACATATTTTGATATCAAATTCATTGCAACATACGAAGAACTTACCAAACATAATTGTTTATTGCTTTGGCGAAATTGAATTGTTGATATCTCGAATGAGGAATATGTTAGCAATCAGATAGTAGAGTTTCCATGGGGACCGATTTGATGATCCGTCTTGGGCGTGTATCGGCTTCATTTGAAGTTGTTTTTTTTAAGTCGCCAAATGTATCTAGAAAGTACGGTTTTCTTTTTGTATTGTCGATTGTTGAGCACTACTTGTCTTTATTCATGCCGACTTATGTGTTGTATTATTTTTCCAGTAGTGACGTCTTCCTTGTAGGCGATATGAATGCATATGTACACTCAAGGGGCACTCTTCTTTGTTTCCGCAGTGTGATCCTGGATTCGGTGCACGTTTTGTTGCAAGATTCCGCGGTTGAGTGATCGTATCACTCCCCCCGGTGTTATGGAGGCAGCTATATCTTACCTGGACATTGTTCCTGTTTATTATTTTGTTATGGGGTTTGTTATGGGGTTTGTTGGAGGAGGGTGCTCGTCCAGGGTCCATTGGACTACTTTGCGTATGTTGCTTCTCACGCTCTTGCAGACTGGACGGAGGGAGGAGGTGAGGTGAATTAAAGTGGTGCTCTATGACTCCTTCTAGGGATCTTATTCTATCGGGTCATGAATGTGAGGGGACCGTCGTTCTCTGATACTTTGAAAGTGCTATCTTAGTTGGGGACAGCTTCATTGAACACAGCCTCGTTGCAAGAGAGCTGCGATATACGCTTGTTGATGTATCCCGGAATCTGCTTGAACGTCTGAGGGGGACTCTAAGTAAGGTACTTCCGATGAAATCGCTTTTGTTTGACAGCAAATGTGCGTCCGTTGGATTTTTTATTCGCTACGTATAGGAGATTGTCCATTCAAAATAGTATATCAACTCTTACCGTATATGTTGATCCGTTCCGTTCCGCTTCCTGTATATATTATTGTTAAAAGAACGAAATTCAAATGTAACTATTTCACTAGTCTCTGTACACAACTCCCATGGATTTAAAGATCAAAATTGCAATGAATTTGAATACGCAATGTTGTTTGATGATGCAGACAAATTCAGTTATAGATATGGTAATTTAACCCAAACCTAATAGACCACGAACATGTATTAGAAGGTATCATTAATATCACGGTAGTATATCGAATAAATGTGTGGGGGATTAACCTGCTGTAGTGGTAGTACCATTTAAAATTACAAAGTGATAAAAAGAAACAGACAAATCTGTTTCGTCATTCTCATTACGTGACCTCCTACCCAGCGATGTATATTGGCCAGTATCGATTCAGTAATATCACCACTATGATAAGTCAGTGGGAAAATTGTTCCGTTATAGTGTGGTACGATCGTTTTGCAGACAGACCCGTTCATCATTCGTGGAGGTGATGCGAGACATGTTTGCCTCCTGAATGGATATAATGACCATACGGGACAACAATTACAGTTCATAGAATTCGTGTTTATACATAATCAGTCCGAATGCACATTGGAATAACTTTTGCGGTGATGTCATGATTTGCCATCGTCGCCAGGCAATGACCAAATTTTCTATCCTAATACGAACTCGACTCGGACAGTAAATTTTGTCACAGATTAATTCACTCTTGGTTCCGAGCTAGTAAATTATCTGTGAATAAACAAGAAAGCCTCGCCCTGTTTTGGGGGAATTACTATAAACGGGAACTTGGAATGGAAGGAACATATCCAAACGGTCAGCAGTAAAATATCAAGGATGAAGTGGTATTAATCGCTTAACCCTATACCTGGTTAGCACGCAAATTTTGCGTCCCGATCCGCCCATCCCACCCGGAGGTCGACGAATAGTCACCTATCCCCGTTTTCCGAGCGCGTGTTCCGAAAATCAGACACCGTGACCGGGGTTACGTAATACCGTCATGGCGTGACAATGAGGCATCCACGCGAGGCATTCCCAGGGGAGGAGGGCGCATTGTTCTCGCTGGGGAGATCCCATCAGCGCCGCTAGCCACACTGATCGCCAGTGGAAAATTCGAAAACCCAGGTAAAGGGTTAAAGAACGTAGTTAACTGGATTAGAGCACTCCTAAAATACACTTATACGTATAGTACCAAATTGGGAACACGCAAATATATGCTTATCAAGTAAAAAAAACCCACCATATTACGTCATACTGGTATGCGGTTAATGGACGATGTATTCTCTAGAACCTAAAATATGTTGGCGCTCTCCATTGAAACTGCACCGAGATGTCCCAGTAGGCTCCTCCCGATAGATAAACTATCGCCACTGTAAAGCATTAGATATAGTATTTCTCAGGGAGAGAATAGTTCACCTGATCAGTAATGTCCCAGTAGATTCTTCCGCATAGACTATTGTTATTGGCTTTCTTAGGGAGAGAGTTAGGGAATGGTTTAGTGTAGCCAACGAAAGAAATCCTTCCCAAACAGTTCACTTCGCGACAATAGTTTTCGCACCGAGGTTCGGTTGAACTCCAATAAGGCTATCGCTATTCACCCTGAACCTGATAAAAAATAAATATTATGTCGGTGATTTACCTGCTGTAGTAGTGGTACCATCTAGAATGCAGAGTGAAGAAAATAGGTAAACTGGTTAGAATTATTTTCCTCAAGCACGGTCACAAAGGGTCTCAACAATGATAATAGAAAGGGAATGATGTTGTTATTGTTTTTCTTATACCATATGCGAGCAAAAACAATGAAGCGTGCCTACACTACGACTAATTGAATGATTGTGAGAAAACCAATCTCACTAATTCACGTATTGTAATAGTGTAGTATTTAGGCGGTTTCAATGGTCCACCTGATTCGCATTGTCTTAGTACGTACAATTGTATCGATTGTGGTAGTTAGTTACCTGCTGCAGTAGTTGTACCCTCTGAAATAGCTGGAAGTGATAGAAAAAAGAGGTGATCTATCTTCCTCATGGACGGTTACGAAGGCTACCAACATTCGTAGGAGAGCGGGATCAAGGTTTTGATTGCCTTTTTTTTTTAATTCTCACTCTTTTGAACACGCGAGAAGTGAGAATCCGAACACCTACCGCAATCATACTGAACAATCCATCTCACATATTCACGGATTGTACCAGTTTAGTGAAATACACAAATATATTCTTATTGACATGAACAGACGATACATACGGCAGGACCTTAGGTCTTCTATTTTTTTGGAACGTAACGTGTGTTGATGCTCTTCATTGAAATGTATGACCGTTAAGTATCAGAAGGTATTATAAATAGTAGGGTAGGATATCCCAAACCAAATGTGTTGTTGAGTTACCTGCTGTTGTAGTTGTTCCCTCTGAAATTGCAAAGTGAGAAATACGTGATTTTTCTTTGAAGAACAGTCACGAAGGCTATATACTAACATTGGTAATATGATGAGATTAAGGTTGTAATCGTCAATCTTTGAACTCTTTGGAAACACATGAACACACTAACGCCTACAATGAACGGAGGCAATATAATCAATCGTGTTATTATGTTGATTCAATTCGATTTGATTTGATTGCTACATCGTCAGAAAACCACTGAAGGCTCATCGAGGAACCAGCGCCGGCGACAACTCCACCTGATTCGCATCGGCTCAGTAGGTATATTCTGGTTGGCTAAGTGCTATTGTCGAACCATCCGATTGATTCCGATACAATATATTATTCAGGCAGTTGCAATGGTCCAGCTGATTCTCATTGTACTTTACAATTGGCTACTGCTATTTTAAAGCAACGGATATAATTATCCTTAAAATGAAAATTTATATATGGGTTAGTAGTGCCAGCCATACAATTAGAAACAGTTTGCATTGGCTCTAATTAGTCATTGCACGGAGACATGATTGAACTCCCCTCAACCTGACAAACCACGTGGAGTATTAGAAGGAATTTCCAGGTATGATATAATACCATCAACTGTGTTTGTGAGTTACCAGTTGTGTTAGTGGCTTCCCCTAGAATTGCAAACTGAGAAGGAGGTAAGCTCGTAGGTCATATTCCACTGCACGGTTACAGAGGCTATGAACATTAGCAATTAGGCAATGATGAATGTTGCATTTGTCAGTTTGTAAATGATAATAATAATAATAATTTACATATTTAAAGTGCACATTATAACTAAAAATTATCAAAGGCACTGAATACAAAGCAAGGACTACCTAGTGTAGACTATATAATACAGTACCATAAAATGCATAGAATAAATATGAAGTTGGAAATAAAACAGTTAACAATAACAACAATAATATCGGGAAAAAGATAACAATGCAAATTCCCAAACCAGCCATTAAAAGGAAGAATCCTAAAAGCTCAAACAGATGTAATGGGAATATGAAACATGAAACCAATAGCCTGTGAGTGAAGCAAACGAAGTCCGACAGTACCACGGTGAAAAAGCTTGCCTAAAAAGGTAGGTCTTAAGATGGACTTTGAAAACATTGAACGAGTCACAAGACCTCATGCTCACTGGCATTCTGGCATCCAGAAGGAAGGAGCAGCACACTGAAATGAACAGTCAAAATTCAAAACTTTGCCAAACTTAGACTTTGTATTACTAACATGACCGAGTGAGGGAATTTGCAGTTGATAGTAACTGGCTGACCGAAGATTTGACCGAGAGGGAACGTGCCAACGAACAAGCTCAGGAAGATAACCAAGACCGTGAATGCATTTGGAAGTGAGCGTCAGTACCTTATAGTGAATCCTCTGCCTAATTAGAAGCCAGTGCAATCTTTTAAGCTGATATAAGGCAGAATCGAATTTGCTGCTCCTCGTTACTACCCTGGTTGCAACCTTTAGAATGCGTTCAAGAGGTTTTAAAGAAGCATCTGGTAACCCAAACAGCAGTGAGTTACACGAATCGATACGAGAAGAAATAAAAGCATGCATGAGTATTTCAGTATCATATGATGACAATAGTTTACGAATCCTACTGATAGAACGTATGTAGGCATAAGCAGACCTGAAAACATTAGCAATGTGTTTCTCCATAACTAGCTTCGAATCAAATATGACCCCACTGGCTGCAGGAACGACCTTAGAACCAACAAAGATGTCAGTAACAGGTGGAGTTATGGTGGAATTGCGGTTAGAGAGACATACAAATTCAATTTGTTCATCGTTGAGTAGTAGACGATTCTGACTCGAAACCATCCAGTCACGGACCTCTTCGACTCACTTCTCCATTTTTCTTTAGGCGGTAGTCGAATGGTCATTAGAAAAATGAAGATAGAGATGGATGTCGTCAGCATAAAAGTTATAATTCACCCCATGCTTATATATATATATTCAAGCAGTGGCAGTGGTCCAGCCGATCCGCACTGTCTCTTTAGGTACTTTCCGATTACTTAGGCTTTAGTAAAGCATCGAATATTATTTTTCTTAGAATGATAATTTATTTTTGGGTTAGAATAGCCTGCCACAGATAAATACTGGACTTAGCGACCCACGTAAAGCATTAGAAAGTATTATGAATATTAGGGTAGTATATTAGAAGAACAACTGTGGTAGTGAGTTACCTGCTGTGGTAGTGGTTGCCGCTAGAATCACAAAGTGAAAAATAGGTGAACTCGTAAGACTTATTTTTCCGAAACTCGGTTACAAAAGCTACCAACTTTGGCAATAGGAATGTAGTAATGATCCTATATTGTCCATTTGTGATCCCGTAGGTTCTGCTAACACATGCGATCACTAGCAATTACAACAAACCTGGTATAACAACTTATGGTAATAATGAACCGGAAGTTTGGGACTATTAATTGAAATGGCACCGGTGATGAATTGACTGATCCAGAGGCGAGTATGAACGCTGTTGCAATGATTCATCTGATTCGCACCCGCTCAGTCGATATTTTCCGATTGGTTAACTGCTATTGTAAAACCATAAATAATATTCAGGCAGTCGCAGTGAGTGGTCCAGCTGATTCTCACTGCCTATGTCGTTACTTACCAAGTGATTACCAGTGTTGTGAAGAGTTGCCAGCCACGATAATTTTTTTCGATAAAGTTTGCATTGACCCTAATGGTCATTGCACTGAGGCCTGGTTGAACTCGAATGATAATGATGCTTTCTGCCCTGAATATGTTAAACCATGTATAGTGTATTAGAAGGTATGACAATAATTAGAGTGGAATACCATACAATCAACGGTTTCTGTGAGTTACCTGTTGTAGTAGTGGCTCCACCTAAAATTGCAAAGTTGAAAAGAGGTGAACTCGTAAGACCTTTTTTCTGAAACTCGGTTACATAAGATACCAATATGGATGATAGGAAAGTAGAAAGGCTCTTATTGTCCATTTGTGATTCCGTAGGTTCTGTTAACACATGTAGTCAATAGCATGCAATATTTGATATATTCTTACCACGAAAATAGTATTAAGGAGGTATAAAAACATTAGGAGAATATATTATAAATCCGACTGTGTTGGTAAAATACCTGCTGTAGTAGTGGTTTCCCCTGAGAAGTTTGAAGTGAAGAAAGAGGTGAGGTCACAGGACTCATTTTTATGATGCACGGTTACAAAAGCTATCAACATCGGTAATAAAAGATAATAATGTTCGTATTGTCTATACTTATGATTCCGTAAGTTCTTGTTAACACAGGCAATTGCTAGCAATTACGGCAAGCTGGTCATTACAACGAAGAGTGATATCAAATCCGAAGTATGGGACTCTCCATCGAAATTGCATCGGTGATGAATGGATTCATTCCAGGACGAATTATTGTGCATGCTGCTGCAATAATTCACCTGATTGGCATCAGTCGGTGTTTTCCGATTAGTTAACTGTTATAGTAAACTCTCCGATTGATTCGGGGAAAACTCATAGTCACGTGTTGCAGGTTGGTACAACTGATTATCACTGTCTTTGTAGGTACTTCCAGATTGACTACCGCAATTGTAAAGCATCAGATATAACTTTACCTAAAATGGTAATCAATATTTGGATAACCAGCCACAAACAATCTTCCCGAGACATTTTACATTGGTCACAATAGTCATTGTTCCGAGTAATGGTTGAACTCAAATGCTGATATCGTTATCTACCCTGAATTAAACAGACCACGCATAGTACTATAAGTTATAATCAATGCTGATTAGGGAAGAATAATATTAAGATCAACTGTGTAAGTGAGTTAGCATACCTGTTGTATTAGTGACTCCCCCTGAAATGGCGAAGTGAAAAAGAGGTGAGCTCGTAAGACTTATTTTATTGAAGCACGGTTACGGAGGCTACGAACATTGGTAATGGGGAATGATCAATGTTGCATCATTCAATTTGTGATTTTCTGATGTCTTAACTACACATACGAAAATTACCAACTAGAGCGAAACTGGGTATCACAATTGGATACATACTATGGGAATAATTGTTCCCACGGCTCCAATAGTCATTGCATCGACGCATGGTTGAACTCAAGGGATGAAATTGCTATCCACCCTGAACTCAACGCACCACGTATGGTATTAGAAGGTATGACAAATAGTTGATTAATATATATGATTTCGTATGTTCTTCTAACACGGGCAATCACTGCCAATCACAGCAAGTCAATCATTAGATCTATTAGTTATACCAATTCAAGGGTATGGCACTCTTAATTGAGATTGCACCAGTGATGAATTGATTGATTTAAGACAGGTTTGTATGCAGTTGTAATAATCCATTTGATTTGCACTGGCTCAGCAATTATTCCCCGTTTGACTCGAAATAATATATTCAAGCAGTGGCAGTGGTCCAGCCGATCCGCACTGTCTCTGTAGGTACTTTCCGATTAACTACGGCTTTAGTAAAGCATCGGATAATATTTTTCTTAGAATGATAATTGATTTTTAGGTTAGAATAGCCAGCCACAGATAAATACTGGACTTAGCGACCCACGTAAAGCATTGAAAGTATTATAAATATTAGGGTAGTATCTTAGAAGAACAACTGTGGTAGTGAGTTACGGTACCTGCTGAAGTAGTGGTTGCCGCTAGAATCACAAAGTGAAAAAAACGTGAACTCGTAAGACTTATTTTTCCGAAACTCGGTTACAAAAGCTTCCAATTTTGGCAATAGGAATGTAGTAATGATCCTATTGTCCATTTGTGATCCCGTAGGTTCTGCTAACACATGCGATCACTAGAAATTACAACAAACCTGGTATTACAACTCATGGTAATAATAAACCGGAAGTATGGGAATATTCATTCGAATGGCACCGGTGATGAATTGATTGATTCAGAGGCGAGTATGAACGCTGATGCAATGATTCGCACCCGCTCAGTCGGTATTTTCCGAATGGTTAACTGCTATTGTGAAACCATCTGATTGATTTGAGAACAAAATAATATTCAGGCAGTCGCAGTGAGTGGTCCAGCTGATTCTCACTGCCTA
>JAUOBX010130598.1:0-12521 GCA_032360705.1 Eupentacta quinquesemita
CCGCCGCCGCCGCCGCTGCTGCCGCCGCCGTCTCCGGAAACATTAGGCGTTAGCGCAATAACTCTCTAACGCTTTTTTTCGATTGACCCGAGACTTGGTACACCATGTCAACCCCAGTAAAATATTGGATGGGTTCGAAAGTGGGCATTGCAGCACGACTGCTGCCCTCTATTTTGCTCGTTTTATGCGAAAATATCAAGTTTGTCCAATTTACAAAAAACTTGGTGGGTGGGTACTACAGTTGGTCCCGAAAAACGGGACGACAATTTCAAGGTCATCAAACGTAAAATGTGCGTAATTTATGCGATTTTTTTTAACTTTGACGGATTTGAACGAAACTTGGTAGATGTGGACTACCGATGATCCCGAGAAACATGATCATCATCTCCAGGTCACCGGAGGTCAAATGTGCGTAATTCATGCAACTTTTCTGACTTTGACGGATTTGAACAAAACTTGGTAGAAAGATGCCATTGGATCTTGCCGTATTATTGTGCACAGGCTGCACACAGCCAAGGTCTTTGTCAAATTGGAACAAAACTTTGTGGATGTGGACTATAAAGTTGATTCTAAACAATATTTTAGTCATTCAATGGCAATCTGAGGTGAAAACGACATGAATTATGCAATATTCCTGATCACCGGTGGTCAGTAACCATAAATAAAGCGGGGATATACACGTGGGTGGTTTACCCGCCTGCACATGTCTGGTTCATTTATCTATTTACAGAACCATCCACCGACCAATTCATCCATCCAGCCACCAATTCACTAACCTGAATGACTTGTGGTGCATATGGGGTGTGGTCAAGAAGTGGTAATTTTCGTCTCCACCCTGTGAGTATTACTCACGGACGAAGGCTCGTTATGATAGTTTTCGCCGCTAGAATTATTTCTAGTACTTCATGCGACGTTCGTCGACCGTGAAAGTTTGAAAGGCTGTCCGGAATAGCATTCCGCAGACTTTCTACTGAATATCTTTTGGCTTACTCGAGAGAAAAGTGTATTTTTCAGCCAAAAGCTGCATTGCAAACGTGATTTCGAAGTCTGATTTCTACCGAAAGTGGCGCTATGCTGAATTAAATTGACGTTCACGATCAAACGATTACGAGGATGAGTTCTGTTCAGTAAAATTCGTATCGCTCCCATGGCGTCGGTCTTCGACGGCGTGCAGGGGGTTTGAACACGACGTCCGTCGTTCATATCCTTCGTTCAATGCTTTGTTTTTCTACTGTTATAAATATTAACAGTTATTGGTACTTGTATTCATTTGGTGGCGATTGTCCGTTTGACATAAGATGAGAAAGTAGATCAGGAGAATGCATAATAGTCATTGTTCTGAAGCTACGGCGGCAACGTGCATTTTCGTTTTTTGTCACTCACCGAAAATAGCACCTTGGGGTGTCAGGAATCTATGCAGTCATGACAGTATGTCATGGCAGTATGTGTGTGTGTGTGTGTGTGTGTGCGTGTGTGTGTGTGTGTATGTGTGTGTGTGTGTGCGTGAGTGAGTGCGTGTGCGTGTGTGTGTGTGATTCCTCCTTGTAAACGCGATGATTATTGAACAGAAGCATCATACACATTCATATTTTGCATGTTGGTTGGAAGTAGGAGGAGGAAGAATCGGTTAGTCACGGTCAGGAAAGGTGAAAACCAAAAGGCTTGTGAACACGATATCTAGAGAACGGAAGTATCAAACACGTTTATTATAGACATGGTGGTTGCAATGATGGTGAGAAAGAACCCTATTGTTTTTGTGTCAGGTCAAAGTCATTCAAGGTCACAGTAGGACTATCCTATTATATCTTCATGATGGAACGTTTTTCGAGGACTGCCTAATGGGAAGTTTTGTTCGTCTGTATGAACTGCTTTTGGTGACTTCATTTGACCTCATTCGACTTTTCGACTGTGTGACCTTCAGGGCTATTTTTGTGTTTTTTGGAGACGGCCTAATGAAAAAAAATCGTCTGTGTAAAATTGCATCTGGTGACCTACTTCTATATCATTTTACCTTTTGACCGTGTGACTTTCTAGGCTCATCTCTGTGACAACCAGATTATTTCCGTTGAGGCAATCTATATAGTCAATAACCCACTCTTCTGTAATGTCCCTATAAAAAGTTATCTTAAGTTACCAATATGCATGTAAAAGGTCAAGGCAGTACGAACACTGTATTATAAACATTTACACATTGTCAACAAAGCAATTCAGGTCGATTGAGGTATTGATTGTTATTGTCTTGAAACTAGGAAGACAACGATTTAAATAGGTTTTCGATAATTCCTTGGGATGTTGTCCAATGTGGGGGGAATTATGATATATTTTATATAATACCGTATTATGATGGCGTCTTTCCTAATATATTTGTCATGGTAACATATTTAATTATATCCGCATTATCATTTCAGGGATTAAAAAAGAACAATAATTGAATAGACAGTGATGACCGGTGTGATCTTCTACCAAAAGTGCTGTATGGACAGTTTTCGAGTACACTTTCGAAACCGTGTAATAGAAAATAGTGTGTTCCGGAATAGAAATTCGCTCACAATCCCCATTCCACCGGTCGGCGGAATCTAATTGGACAGAAGTCTCGTTGTTATACATTATTCGGGTTGTTTACTTGTTGAAGTGATTAAAACAGATCAGACAGGGTTTCCGGGTCAACAAAACAGACATATATATCTCTGGTCGATTCTTTTAAAATATTATCTTGTTATCAGGACCGTCCATTCCCATCGCTGTATTTTCCTGAATTGAATAGTTAATCGGATAAAGGTTCAGTTTCAGTAATGTATGTAACGATCATATGTAGGTCAGGTGATTGGGATGGGACATCCTTTCAACAGCATGACGCAGCCATCAGTTCAGCAACTTATTACTGAGGGTGCAAACTGAGTCTGTTGCTCCTCTATTGCCCTACTGGCGTAACCGGCAGATCAGTCGAAGACTGTTAAATGTAGACAGATGGGTTATTGTTATTTCACCCAAAGAGTTGCTAGAATATGTATGCATTGCGTTCATACTTTGAAGTGAATCGTCGTTATGATGTATATCCCTTTACTAGCATACCCACTCACAGGCCTTTATTCAGCCTGCCAGGAGAACCAGCTTCTGTAACCGTGTCCGATCTCTTCCGATACGTATTGATCGATGTTAGTCTCTGACTAGAGAAGTACGTGATATTTTCGGAACAATCAATTGTAGCTGAACCCATCGTCTTGCTATACATGTAGAAATAAAGTCAGATAAAAGTCGACCTGCAATTATAATTATCGAATATATTGATACATCGCCTAGTGCCATCACCATTCAGTCCTACGCCATGGCCAGTAATCCTGAATGATACGGTAACAGAAGCACAGCTCACAGAACAACGCGAATGAAAGTGAACGAATGTTGGTTTCGTAACGAACCTATACTGTCCTCCCCAACATTTTCAGACAGATACGTCGTTAATATATATGATACGTCACGATACACGACTGATGCAAAACGTGTGTTGAGGAGTTTACACAGCGAATTTGTTTTTCTCTTAGGATTCATCTCAGAGACGCAAACGATGTGATCGGCACGAATGTTATCCATCATTCACGTCAGGCTAAAGCCTCGAAATGTGTTTTTCTAGAATAGACGTAAAGCAAATACTTCATCAATGTCGTCCAAATGTGCCTCGGATAAGATATTTCGTAGATGGAATCCCCGGCCTTCAAAGTGAGCGATCTGATTTACTATAACTAAAGGATAGCGATAACACAGAGAGGTACGAAAGGCGGTGGATCTAAAGTTGAGGAGAGGTTCAGGATTGGCGCCGATCATTCGGGAACTTTTTCATATAACGTTTCGACACTCTACTCCTCCAGTTACCACATCCGTGAAAATTATATATATATGAATATGTTCGTCTATTTGAGGTTTTGAGAATACAAGCGGAGAATGTAACTGTGTTTGCGTAGCATTTCAGGATCAACGCAAACGAGCTGGGCTCTAGGTGAGCATGTTCATATCTAAGTTTTCTAAAAAATACACACAATTTGAAAAAAAATTGAAACTTCATCTGAGAACTTGAACGTACACACAAGCAACACGCCTCAACGGCATAACTGACCAGGGCCCACGCTCCACTGATGAAGGCAGACAATCCGATTTGAATCATGACGTATGAAGGTAGTGATAGAGAAACTGCCACTCAATTCTTCTTAGCTGTAACAACCATCATATTTTAGAATAATGTTGCTAAAGTCTATGCACTCTGTTCGTTGAACAAATTATTTGGGGGAGACACCATGATCTGATTATACTCATTATCTCTCCGGTGGTCGCGAATGAACTGACTGCATGGGGTAGTGTCACAGCTCTTCGTAAACATTTGCCACAGTCATAGTGGTCCTCGTATATTGATCAAACAACATATTCGATGGGAAGTACATGTTTTAGGAGGCACATGCCACCTGGAAACATTCTCTTTCCCATACATGTTTCAGACAATCTCTGCCAATCACTACAATCCGAATGATCTATGTGGCGTAAATATATATAAATCTGTTACCCATAAAACACACCCCGACCGAAGTATCCAAAGCATGCATCACTGACTATAGGAACAGTTACATTGAAAACAACTGGCGTCAGATCGACTTGAAGAAACAATTTATTGAATTACATCTCGCACAATCTAGAAAGTGGAACGATACGATTAAAATGTATCGCGAAAAACAAAGCATTGACAGGCTCAGATGGAATAACACATATATATATAGCCATGAAGCCTTCGGAAATGGTAAACTAAAAGTTGAATGATGTGAGCATGTTCAAGCTTCTGATGGAATGAATAGTTCATACCAAAATAAAGGAAGATTGAATGGATTCATTGCAATCATATACCTTAACAACTGAACTACGATGTCGGTTTGGGATAAGAGCTTTCGTTTCTAGAGTAATCTATCCTCTCTGCTACACATTCACTTTCCCTTCGAATATTAGCAAACGATTCCCGCTATTTGGGGGGGTATTTCTCCCAGCACTTTTGAGACAGGAAGGTGTCAGAATCGTTCACATTTTTCCGCGAGTTAAAGTCGATTTTATTCAATATTCGCCGTGAGTAATATGCGGCGTAGTTGTAACATCTAGTTCCTCAACGACACAATACCACCTCGATCGAAGCACGTAGGCTAATCGAAAGTTTCCGCGAGTTAAAGTATAAACAGTCGATTTCATCGAATATTTGCCGTCAGCAATATGCCGCGTGGAAGTACCATCTTGTTCGTTAACTGGAACAAAGCACTTCTTGTGCTTTGGAACGAAGCACAAGAACGAAGCACTTCTTGTTGAGTAATCGAAAAGCATAGATCGAAAGCCGTCTCCTGAAGAGAATAGATAAATGACGTCAATGAACTACATGCGAGACCTGATTGTCGCCGCCCTCAGCTACTGTCGTTTTTAGGAAGACAACTTAATAAAAAGTTACAATTAATTTCACTTGACATATAATTACTGTTCTGGATATGAGAAATTCGTATGTTCATCCCGGTGATGTCAAAGAGCAAAAATAAGATCAGTACTGGGAATTAAACAAGCAGATAAGCAATAATAAAAAAAAACGAATAATTACATATGCCCACGATGATATAAGTGCTTTTATATTACAATGTCGACAGTTTTGTCTCGGACTCACTGTCTCGGTAGTGATTATTTGAGATTATTTCAACTAATTATACAGACACCAGTCATTGTCTCCCGTAAACAGGTGGGTGTCCTAATGTTTTTATAGATCTTTCTATAACGTCGATGTTATGCTGATATAACCGTGAGTCATTTAATATCACTGTATGGAATCTGAGGGTCCTAGATCTGAATCGAAAAATGTAAAAGATGATAATACAATTTGTACTGTGAGTGAAATGAATGCCAACGACGTCAATATCCTACCCTGTGGTACATGATAAATATTTGTTAAGGCTGCCCTACGGCTATGATCATTTACTAAATGAGTATAGCCGGTGGCAGCCTTAGCAGCTACGCAAACACAGTTCCATTTGCCGATTGTATTCTCAAAACCTCAAATAGACAACCATATGTATATATGGAATATATAGAATTTTCACGGATGTAGTAACTGAAGGAAAAGGGCGCTCAAACGTTATATGGAAAAGTTCCCGAATCAACAGCGCCAATCCTGGACTCTTCTTAAACTATAGATCCGCCGCCTTTCGTACCTCTTTGTGTTATTGGTAATCTTAGTCATAGTAAATCAAATCGCTCTCTTTGAAGGCTGTCGGGGGATTCCATCTACAAAATATCAATTCCAATGTTTACATGAACATTTGGACGACCTTGATGAGGTATTTGGTTTACGTCCATCCTAGCGAAACACATTGCGAAGACTTTGCTCGACGTGAATGATGGATGGCATTCGTGCCGATGACATCGTTTGCGTCTCATTGCGTTTCTGAGAGGAATCCGGAGATGGAAAACAAATGTGTTGCGCAAATCCTCAACCCACGTTTGCATCAGTCGTGATGTATCATATTTATTTCCATACCCAAGAGTAGGATATTAACGACGTACATGTCTGAAAATGTTGCGGAGGCGAGCATGGGTTTGTTACAAAGTCAACATTCATTCGTGCAGTTCAATTCGCGCTGTTTAATGACGTGTGGTTCGGTTACCATATCAGTCACGACTACTTAATATAGCGCCAAAATGGATGGTGATAAAACTAGGCGATGCTAGTAATATATTTTTAAATAAAATTATGACTCATTCAAAAGTATGCACGGAATGAGTAGAAGAACATGCCTACAAACCTACCTACACGGCCAACGCTTCGACTAAGAGGCCAATAACCCATATGTAGCTTTTAATTGACCAGTCTTCGATTGATCTGCCTGTGACGCTAGTGAAAAATAGTAGAGCGACAGACCCAGTTTGCTCCCTCATTAAGATGCTAGACTGGAGGCTGTGTCATGCCGTTTAAAGAATTCCTCGTTGAATAACGAAATCGGCACACCACTAATAATCTAACCTGTATCTGATTGTTACATGCATTGCTAGAACTAATCCACGATCCAATTAACTAATCAATTCAAGGAAATACAGCAATGGAAATGGACGATCCTAATTACAAGAATAAACTTTCAAAGAGTCAACTGAAGACAAAATATGCCTGTATTTTGACCCAGTACCCCCTTCTGATCTATTTTGATCACTTCAATGAGTAAGTAACCACTCACTAATGTATAATAATCGCACCTTTATTTAATTAGAATTCGCTGACCTGTAAAATCACACGTAGAATGATAAATACGAGCATGAAGAGTCTACTCGGAACTGTTAATACCGCACGTTGGGTAGGAGATCACACTGGTCAACATTGACTATGCAATTATTTTCCATTTCCTTATCTCTGGAATGATAATGCGAATACACTTTAGGCTGTTACGATGACGAATGATTCAGAAAAAACGTCATAATAATCATGTATCTAATATCTAATAAGGCCCCCCATTGTAAAACAGTTCAAGGAATGATCGAATACTAGTTACAATTGTTGTTTCCCCAAGCCAGAATATCAATGATAACACTGCTAAATACAGATTACAAAATTAATGCGAATACAATTGCCTTGAGACTGAAAAGTGTTAGCGATAATCTATTTGGCCCGCAACAGACTGGATATTCAAGGGTAGATTTATTAGTGAGAATATCAGAATGGAGAACTTTTAATTCTTCAATTCCTGGATGTGTTCCATCTGCTGACTTCGAAAAGGCATTCGACAAAATGAATGGCCTCTTCTCCATCAAACCTTGTCGTTTTTCAATATTTGGGAAGAGTTTCGACAGGTGGATTTTGTTTTCACACTAATTGTAACAGCTGCATTTGTAACGGCTTTCAACTAGCTCGTTCCAGCTAGAACGAAGGGGTCCACGTTAAGTCCATTTTTATTCATTTTAGTCATGGCACTCGAAATCCCTGACGATATTGATCTCAAAGGTATCAAAATCATGGGCAGGGAGATGAAACTCATCTAGTACGCCACTATGCTGATGATACAGCGGTCTCCTTGATGGACGTAATGAAACTTTTGGAGCCACTCTCGATATTTTTTCAGTTGCTGAGAAACGCTCCGGGGCTGTCAATTATTTCGTCAGAATCGAGCCTTCCCCCGTTGGGCCGTTACATTCATAATATTCCTATTTATATCAGGAATAATAACATCATAATCACTCACGGTCCAGTATATTTTCTTGGAATCACTCTCACTCACGATGGCGATTACCTTTTCCACTTAAACTATCAGCTGCAACTTGGCTCAAGATTATCTTAAACTCGTGAGCATATAGGGATTCGACGCCGATTGGACGTATCACTATTGTCCAAACGTGCGCACTGTCTCAGCTTGTATTTCCTTCTATCGTTCTTTTAGACCCACCTCGCCGTTCTACTATAGACCTTGAGAGTATTAAATTCTTTTTTCTCGGGCGGGAAATCCAGACAAAGTGAAAAGGTCAGTCATGTTCAATAACGTTGAAAACGGTGAATTGAAGGTGCCACATTGTCCTTCTCTCACCAGGGGCTTGAAGTAAACTTGGATGAAACGTTACATGAATTATTAAAACGGCACATGAGCATTTTCTTCTATGTGTATCTTAAGAATTTCGGCGTGACTAACTTTCCGTTGCAATTCTGTTATTCTTGAAGAGGCAGTTCGTTTTTTCTTGGATTCGGCTATGACGTCAGCCATCCATAAAACTTCATAATCCTCCATATGAGGTGGTATGTGAATAAATAACTGTCAGTCGAATGATGCCAAATTACCGCATCGTGATTTTTCCATAAGTCAAAATTCGTAATTGCTGTTGAATATCACTGTCTCGTTTAGGAATCCCGTTCCGATGGGAAATAGGGTGCACTATTTTCACTAGCAAATTGCATTCGCAGAGTGCAAGGAATTGTTCAGCTGATATGTTCTTTATTTTAGCGTTATATGCACTCTCATTGTCTAAATTACCGTTGAAAATATATGGAGATAGAGTGTGACATATCTGCTAATATAACTTTGCCCTTTCGCATATGTTGAGACTACACAATCAGCACTTGGGCCTCATATAATTCCAAACCATTATCCGATGATCTTTAGACTATTTTTGAAATGTCTGAGTCTGTGCTCAAGGGGTTTGGAGAGGCTTTCCTCGGTTGATATCGCGGTGTATGTACACTGGGTACTGAAATATTTGAGCCCAAATATTGTTGGGCATGCTATAACATGTCTGTGTGTTGGATCCGTCGTGTCTATACATCTAAAAGTGACAAGGGATAGTTGGAAACACTAGTCACACGAGACAATTATATTCGATTGAATATCCTCGTTCTCGTCCTGACGGAAAGATGAAATCGGAGCAATAAAAGTTTGTATATATACTCATTATATGGTATAACTAGTTAAACGTTCAATAACTCCATTAACTGAACCAAGTGTACTAAGTAGCATTCAAAGCACAACATGGATACTTTCAATTCAGGAAGTGTAGTAAGCAAGTATAGGCTATGGCATATGATATAAATGGCTGGCAGGTTCAATACAGTCATACATAAATGTTGTAGGCATATGGTCTAATTTAGGAACACATTTTTAAATCGTTGTTATCGACCATGTGGCGGGCGGGTTGTGTTCTGTTACACCAGTCATTTCTGCCTCGAGAACGAAACCATGATGTGTTATGTTCCCGGAACATAACACAATTCGCCTTTAATTACTTGTTATATATGATACTACTATTACACTTTCCACATAAATATGTAGAAACTGTTCCGAAATACTGACACATACCCAATTATTGCATATCACAGTGGAATATGGGGAATAACTGGAATCCAGAGATATCTTCTCATAATCGACACTCTAATTCATTCGACCAATCACGATTACAAGACTGTAAGTTTTATATTGAAATGAATTTAAACTCAATTTCTCGCAGCTATAAATTATGTAAGTCCTATCATAATCTATATGATTGGTGCAATATATTGCCAAAATTGCTCAGAAGGTGGTAATAGCACCAAACTTGTCACAAATGTTCTTTAGACTACACTGGTCATTTCGAGGGGTAGGGCACAGAATAACAAAACATTGCTCGACAACTGTTGCTAGGGAAGAGTTTGGTTTGGTTTGGTTGTTCCAGTCCATTTTAAATGACTAAGAAAAGTTCATAATACTGTTCCAGGACAATATAATTATCAGTAAACTACTTTAGGACCATTGCAACCCGGAATAGACCCTAGCAACAGTTGCTAGGCAACATTTTACCCTGGCAATAGACTTATAGGATCCATAACTTTGACCAAGATAATCATAACTCAAGTAGGATAAGTCATTGTGTGACATTCACACACATATATTCACATCATTGCTGCTGATAATTGCAGGCAACACAGTCAAAATGAGTAATTTCTTAGTTTGTTATTACCGGACTGTTGTAGATTTGTTCCATAGTTTAGGTGCTGTCAGTCTCTCTTGCACGTGCAATAGACAGTTTATTTTAGGAGTGCCTTCGAACATCTACAGACTCTACATCTGATCCGCATGCACAGTCAGGACAGGACACTCTAGCCTCTGGCAAATGTGTTCACTGATCTGAACGAGTTTACCCCCAGTCACCAGGAGATGGCATGCGGCAATATGACAACGTAGTACAAGCCCCAATGTGTCCACCTTGCGAGACTGCCCTTCTTATATGTTGCCGTAGGGCAGCCAGGTGGGAGGGAGAGATGACATCTGACGGCTTTTTTTGGTGAAAAGAAGCTTCCGAACTTCATCCATAGAGGTACAGGCTGTTGTTCTGTCATATATAGAAGTTTACTAAAATACTTCAGGGAAGCCTCTATCTTTTCATATATTCGCTGTGGTGATTTGTGCTTTTCCTGCAGTCTTCATTTTCACTTGGGCAAACTGGGAAACAGTGTCGCAGCCTGTGAAAGCATGAAACACTGGGAGTGCTATCGATTTCTGTGCACCCAGTAATGCAGCTATCTATAATGAGCAGGGATGTAGCGTAAGTTCTTGAGAGTACCAACTGCAATCCAAAGTTCTGCACTTCAAGCACCACTACATCAGTATCAACTGTTCGAACAAGAATGTTTTGGCAGCCCAGAATGATGGCATCTGCCACATGTACCATGATCCTGGGATCTGCGTTCTCTTGCTCGTAAGGAACTGAGTTGGTCATGTCTCGAGCAGTCACAAAGTGCAGTTTCGCCATCGGTAACAACGAGAGACTTCTCTGCTCATCCAATGAGTGCACTGTTGAAAAGTTTAAACAGCTCTGTTTTGTCGTCACTAAAGCGAAGGAACTGTAGCCAGTTCGATGCTATGGAACTATACAACTCCGCTCGTCTCCGCCGAGTTGGTCCTGTACTTTGAACTGTTGTCGAAGAACTGATCCCACACTATGTCTACTATGTGAGCCTGATTATGTTCTCTCTCAATGTGGAGAACAAACACTTTTGCCGTGTAGTCACCGAATGCCTTGCATCCACCTGTTCTTGGCCTTTGTAGACTCTACATGTTGCTCAAGAAATTCCAGCTTCCCGTAGGATGATAGAGATGATGGAAATGAGTGGTTCTCATAGCTAAAAAAAGTTGTCAAAGTCACCATTTCTTGACTGTCTTGAAAAACTTACTTTTGAGAAGGTTGGCCTTTGAACCTGCTTTATTGGAACGTTGCGCTTGTTTGTTGAACAGTAAAACTTTGTTTCTGGTGATGGTACCTGTAACAGTTATTTGCTTGGTACCGGTCGTAAGACAATCATTCACAAAGGTTGCATACTGCTCTTGACCTCTCGATTGAAATGATGTGAGGCACTCGATTGATTCCTCATCCATTAAGCACCGTGAGTGTTGTCTGAGAATGTCTGAACTTTCCTACTCGAGTTGGTTCCCCAAGTTGTCAATTACATTCACTAATGAATTAAATGAGTGGCATCAGTTTGCTCGTGGTGGTTTGTTTGGCTGGCACAGAAATTACGCGAATGAGATCTTGTCCAGCTACAGCTCATCGCAAAAAAGCATCAGCGTCATGTGTCAGTCTGATTATTAATGTCACCTTCATCCTCCATCACAATAATTTTCTCATGACCATGGTCAATAGCGGTCAAGGAGAATTTTCTCTGACTCTTGGCAAGAACAAACTTGTCATTCCAAAATCAGGGTGGGTTGCATCAAGGCTACATATGTCCCGTACATGAGCATACATTCATCGAGCGTAGTCAGTGTGGTTCAAACTGAAGAATCAAGGTGTCAGCTTGGATAGTGTGCCTACGTACATATCAAATCCCCTATACGCAGAGAACGCAGGAATGACAGCATTAGCAGCTCCGGTCAATCTCAGTGTTGTGTATAGGAACAGAAGATGCCTGTCCTTCTGTCGTGTACACCAGCATTGAGCGGAAGAGTGGTCGAGCGGTATCAGTGACGCTTGACAGATCAATGGGTCCGGTTTGGTCCGGGTTCAATTCCCACAAC
>JAUOBX010130709.1:0-12521 GCA_032360705.1 Eupentacta quinquesemita
GCGTTTTGCAGTTTTTCATACAGCAGCTCAATATGCCCCTTTAGTGACCTTTGACCTTGACCTTCAAAAGGTCAATGGTGTGCCATCATTCAATGAACATAACCTCCAAGTTTGGTCAACATCCATCAAAGAACGAACATTTGGCAGCCAAAAAAGCGAATGTTTACAGATGGATAGATGGATTGATAGATAGAGTGACGCTCCCATTACAATAGCTCAACCAGCATAGCTGTTTTGAGCTGAAAATGTGTCGTGGGGCGAAATAGCCCTTGAGAATCTCTGAATTTCAAGGGAAGTAACTCCTGAAATAAGAGTATTTGCAGCCCTGGTTGCATGTTGAGGCATGAAGAACCTGAAGGACCTGTAATTACCAAGTTCACTGCACCACAGCAGGATCGACCTGGAACCAAGACCTAGGCAATCACCACTGCAAGTA
Source organism: Eupentacta quinquesemita (assembly GCA_032360705.1). NCBI lineage: Eukaryota > Metazoa > Echinodermata > Holothuroidea > Dendrochirotida > Sclerodactylidae > Eupentacta > Eupentacta quinquesemita. Next base: position 437 of record JAUOBX010130709.1, read on the forward strand.
CAGCCATCCCTGGGGGAGAAGCCCAATAGTGTTGAGTGCAGTCATGGAACACGGATCAGGCTAGAACTGTTGAATACCAATCGTCACTGATAACGCCTGGCTAATCTTCTCATGTCTGTGGAAATGCTGTTCCTAATAGCTCAGTTGTTGTCAGCTTGTGCTTAACACTTAACTGGCTTATGAGTGAGATAAAGTTTACATCGCTATCATCAGATGGGAATTGGATCAGCTCACTCATTAGAGCTTAGAACTTATGACCAGAAAGTTGCGAGTTTGACATATAAAGGGTGGGATTGACAAATCACTAATGACTAGAGGTAATATCTCGGAGCGCTTTGAAAACGTTGTGAAGCCGTGATGAAGCGCTTAGGCCTATATAAGAGTTCAATATTTTATTATTACTATATGAGCAGCTCTATAGTGTCATCCACTAGTTGTGGATAGTTTCTCCTACCTTGTAGTTCAGTCTCTTGTAGATTTCCTGAGCAGCCTCTGAACTGGCATCCCTGAAGATCCCAGCCCCCTGTAACCTGGCTGCATGAATGTTGTCACCTTGGGTGCTGATGATAGAATCAATGTCAATTGATGGTTATTCACTTTAATAGGGTGGGGTGAGTCAGGAAGCTATATATATGTTGCACATAACTAGGCCGAGATGTCAATAAACGAATATAGTTTAATTATCCATGGGATGGGGGAGGCTAGAAAGTCATCCTGGTGATCAGAAACTGTTTTTACCCATGGAAGAATGCCATCTAAAGATGAAATCAAAGAATATTCAGAAAGCAATGTGCTTTGTTACCATTTAACAACAGTTGTAGAGCACTAGCCTCCCAATCATCAGTTCCTTGCCAATCCTACACTTTACAGGGCACATCCCTGTCTGTCTTGACACACCCAAACAGTATGTCACATAATAGTGTCCCACATAGTCATTTGCGGAGCTCACTACTTTATACAAGTCGATCACCACACTGAATATCCCCTCCGAAGGTATGCATGAGTAGTGTGGGGTGACTGGGAAGCAGGTCAGGTTTAACAGTACTGCACAGAAGCCTCACCATGCAGCCTTGCATGAATTTGAACTCGTTTTTGGATCATTGTGCCCATGATTCCTTGATGAGCCTTCAGTGGCTTCCTGAACCTGTTATCATTTGAAAAGGCATGCCATATGCCCACAGAGGTGGAATTGGTAGTAATGAATCCTTGCATGGAGTATAAACTGAAAATGTTCACCAATGAGATTGTAGTTCGTCGTATGCTAACATGGGTATCTAATGTAAAGATGATGATATGCGCGATAGGGACATGACTGTATATGTCGTTCCTGACCAAGTCAGAGCCCATTTCAGAATATCAAGCTATGAAGAATACCACATGAGTCACACACAACTTGTACTCACCCGGTTATGTTTGATATGAAGTCTTCCAGATAGTCACAGGCATTCTCCAGCTGAGTTGTGTTGATGATGACTTGAACCAACTGGGAAGAGAAATCATGCAGGCTAATTTGTGAATATAATTTTTTGGGTATGATGGGATACAATTAAACAATTCATGCAGTTATATCTGTTTATGGTGAAAACTATTTTTAAATGTGGGGCTGTGGAACAAACAATATCAACTCTGCCGAAACACGTTTTTGAAGTTAATTCGTACACACAGTGGAATAGCCTTTAGTATATTTTTATCATTGATAATAATCACAATACTTTTTGACAGGTTGAATGCCAACCGAAGGATCAAATCCATTCGAGGGATATACCTCAAAGAGTTGTCAACATAGCTAATATCATAGAGGATTGGAAACCTAATTCATAGGTCCAAACCACATCACAGTAGAATGTTCCGTTGCAGTGTTATTGACCTTCAGACTTTCGGTCCATAATACCGATTACACCATAACATGGGGATGTTGTACTACAACTGAGACAGCTCCCTATGTTTTCATTGTTTTGGTTTATGATACAGCTCATTGTTCCCTTGAAGTTTTTTGGGAGGTTTCCATCTCAAAAGTAACTACTTGCACATACCAACTTACAAAACTAACTTTCCCTCACTGGCTATTGTGTTCTTGAAGTAGGATGATTATGTAAACTTCAAGAGGTGTATAACAATGACAACAGTTAAAAGTGCATGCTGGGATAATCTCTGTATTGCACAATCACTATGGCACAGCCAACTCTGCAAGATAAAGGGCAAATTCCTTCCGCCATGCCTTTCAGATACCAGCATCGCGCACAATTTGCAAAAAAAAGCTCCGCCTGTCCTGGGCAAAATGTGAGAAATGTTTAGGGACTGGAGGTGCCAACCACTTTTTCCTTCCACCAAAAATTGTTGAAGTGCATTCTAAATGACAACGCCCATGCGTCTGGAAACTAGGTTATATGGTTTTGTGCTTAGAATTCGAATTTCTGACTGTGGATGCTTAGAATGCTGATCCATAGGACTGTTACCATCACACCCAAACTAATTTTCTGAATACCATTGATCAGTTTCGCTATAATATTTTGCGACATCGCCTCTTGTTGAAAAGTTAACCTCATTAGGCTAAGCATCCATCCGTGATGGAAGTCAGGAAATTTCATTCTAGGCAAGAAACTATAGCAACAGTAACGCAATCAATCGGGCAGGAAAATATCATCCTTGATACAGTATCACTGGATTAGCTTATTCAGTAGAGCTCAGGATAAGAGATTGAAACATTGTGAATTAAGAACTATTTGCAATGTTTTGCACTGTCTGAACGAAAATTCGAGAAATATTTGAGAAACCTTGGTACAATAAGCACCAAATTGTCAGCTATTTAGTATAGATTTTATGGCGATTTTATGTGAAAACCAAAGAAAAAAAACAATTTGGATTCATAAGAAATCCATATCCCCATCATTATACTTACTGTACTGCACTGGATTGCTCTCTCACACGCAATGCTAATTATTGTGGAGTATATACCATACGTGATAGCCACAAGTTAATTATATCCCTGCAATTATGGTTTCGGGTGTGTAGCCCCCAACAGAATTCTTCTCCTTGCTCCAATTGCTTTGAAACTTGATACACATGTCCGCCTCGTAGTGAAATCTTGGATGCGTTCGCGAGTGGGAATTGGCATAGCTGCATGACTGCCGCCCTCTATACTGCAGGTTTCATGTGGAAATAGCAAGTTTGTCAGATTGAAATGAAACTTGGATGATTTCGCTAACTTTGTCGGATTTGATTGGAACTCGGTGCATGTGGGCTATAGTTGATCCAGAAAAACATGGCCATCATTTCAAGGTCACCAGAGGTCAAGTTTGCATAGTTTATGCAATTTCCTATATTTGATGGATTCAAACCAAAACCTGACAGATGTGGACTATAGACTACAACTCGAATGTCATTTCAAATATACATAATTTAGGTGATTTTTTCTCATTCTGTTGAATCGAGTGAAACTTCCATAATTGATGTGGTGATATACACATAGGCAATTCATCCACCTGTACATGTCTACTTTTGAAATGACAATGGCCAGTAGTATTTTCTTTCCAGCTGAAACAATGGGAAATCGGTTACAACTCAAGTTTTTAGTAAAAGTAACAGTTTAGTGAAATCATAATAAAATCACATTAGTTTTGTGCAATGTTGCAAGGCATTTGTTGCTGTGAGAGATTAGAGTCTTTGCTATTATTTAGCAATACTTGATTCTGGATTTTCAAAAATAATTTTGCAGAAGCTTGTATGATACAATATTTAACTAGGGTGTAGTGGATACTGCACAGCATTACGCAATGATTAATCAACTAAACATCATTATTGTATCCTCAGTAAATTTAGTCATTTTTTTCAACATGGTTAGTACATATTCAAACGTTAGAACCAAAATCTGCATAATGATTGGTTGTGCTTTGAAACCAAAGAGTTATACAGGTAGTACAAACAATAGTGTGCTGCAGTAAACTGTCTACGAAGCAGTTCTCAGGACCTGTCTCACCAAAATAGTGCTCGATTACTGCCTATACAAACATTAGCGACTAGGCGAAATGTGTAGCCTATACCAGCCTGGGGAGTTGAACAAGGAAACAAGTTGGCAAATATGAATCAGAGCGTTCAACGAACCCTCTGCTATTCATCAATGACCCTGTATGATCAGTACGAGGGGAGTACAAACATCAGAGCTTGAAAGAGCCGACGGTCCCGATAGCCACTGGCCGTTGGTGCCCTTACTGATGGCCGTGGTGCCCCTCAGAAGTTTCTTATAATACAACAGTCCCATGGCTATTTTAGGCTCTTTTAGCCCATTCCGCAGTGCCCTTTTGGATTCTTATTTGGAGCCCTGGAACATCTATGTTGCAAATAGTAATTCGTGAGCAGGCACACCACCAATCAAGACCGTCTCAGATATGATGTGACCGCATCCACCATGCACCACGGTAGAAGATTCAGTGATGAAATAGAATGTGGGCATGACTTTGTGGTCACTACAATCAAGCAGGAGTGGGAGGGATGGTTTGGGGATGCATGGCAGTAGGATTTCCCAGGAATTTAGGTGGCTACATCTTACAAGACTATGTCATGCCATGGGCATCAGACCAGGCAACCAGGGCTATCATACCTCCATTGCCATGCATCCCACACCCAACCATGCTTATGGGAGACACTATTGATGGTTGAATAGTGAGAGCCCAATCTAAGTGTTATACAGCTTCTTATCTTGGGCACGAGCACATCTCCAAATCCAAGTGTTTTGGCAGCTCCTCATCTTGAGCACGAGCACAACTTGTAGGAGCAGAAGTACATAATGACATACTATTCAACAAGTAGTATTTGGAAAATGCAACAGTTTGACTTGTACACAAATTACATGCCCCACACTGTGTCAAGTACATTGTGGCATGAAAAGTGAACTAACAATTGGGCTATGACTGAAATAGACAAATTTGGGAGTAGCAATTCCCGAAGTAAATTTTCCAAACCAGAATGACAATTATGGGTGATTGCTTATATTGAAGTGACTGCATGTCATGTTCAAGTGTGCAACTAATAGCATCCCTGCCTCTTACCGAGATCATACAGCGAAGTCCAATCTACTAAATTATACATTTGATAACTGAATAAGTATGTACCTCGGTCAACTTATCACAATATCCAGATTTTCCTCCACACAATGCTTCAGATATGATATACTGGCACATATAATTCCCATGTTCCTTCTCTCACATGAAAAATAATGTGAACCCACACAGAAAATGCAAGGTGACAATGTTGGTGACTTAGCCAGAAAATAACTCTAGTGGTGTGACCAACTAGACATACCTTGTGTTGTGTACCAGGTAAAATAATCAACACTTGTTTGAACAATGCATCATCAGGATTTTAGGGAAGTGAAAAACTAACATTCTGTTGCATGGTCATGCCTCTAGAGTTGTGTTGGTAATTAAAGTTATTATATTTTGAAGAATTTCGTTATTCACAGGACATTCCACTTTATAATAGTCAATGGACTATGAATAATCCTCATTGTTTTAGGTTGCACCTCTAGAATTGTGAGATGGTAAACACAATATACCATGGTAATGTATGTCGAATAATTCAGCCTGCAAAACTGTGGTCTGTCAAAAAAGCTTCAAAAGCTTCGGACAAAGTTATACATTCAGTCGATGTAATAGTGCGGAGTCTGTGACGTTTTGACCAGATATCATCATCAGTTTATAGCAACTTGTTTGAGTAAAACATACATGAAAATATATATATAGTGTATAACTCACTCTTTTGAGTGTGGGCAATCTGGTATTCTGTGAACAATGTGCATTTTTTATCACATGGCCGGTCGGGAAGTGGTGCAATTAAGTTCCAATATTTATTCTGTACCATACTGATGGGCTCACAAAGAGCGAAACAGTTACCGTCTACAGTTTTGATATATTTTATATATATTAGGTATATACATACATCACTGATAGACTGACAGTCTGACAAAACTGAACAAATCAAGACGATTCATGTGATAATCTTTGACATGAATTTTTGAGTATGTCATCCAATTGTTACACTGTCACATTGTTGAGGATGGTTATTTATTAATAAATAAACGCCAGTATTTGAGTTGAAAAGAATAAGCACTTTTTTCAAACTATAACTGATAATGAGGTGAATAGATAGTTTTTAACCTGGCTCTGAGCATGTTCACATTTTGAATGGCAGCCATGCTGTGTGTGTTACAGGGGACTTCAGGAAACTTCACCGAGTGCAGCGAGAGGAAAACAAAAAGAAGGCTCTCCTGTGTCTATATAAAGCGAAGGAACGGAAATGAACAATTGTAGGCATGCTTCACTTGGACAACTTACCACCTGTTTATGGGAACAACAAACAATAGAAGGGTCAGATTATCAGTTCTGCATGGAGGTGATATCATGATAGGAGAAGTGTTCATAATTAGTTATGTTGAACAGCAGATTTGACTTCAGTAATCTGAAACCCACCACACACCAGCTCGAACCGACCCCAACACGACTGAGACCAGATCTTTCTTTAGCTTGGTCCGAGTCAGGTCGGGCCAGTATGCGGCAAAATTTGTCTCAGATCAGACTGGTTTTATCAAGTTTGGACAAGTTTTGTGATATCAAACAGGATATTGGTTTTGCAGTTTTGACCGAGTTTGGCCTTGTCTCGGTCGGGTTGGTGTGCGCGTAACATGTGATAACGAACCCGACCCCATAGTGATAGTGTGGGCCATAGCGAGGTTCATGTTGTCGAGAGTAAATTGGGTTGCTGGGAGCAGTGGGGAGGCTCCGAGCTGCGTGTGGGTTTTGCATGTGCGAGTTTGGTCAGTGCGCAGCTGACACCAGATTTGACAGAGACAAGACTGAACTAGTTGAAACTCGTAAAAACACAGTTTTGTCTCGTTTCGGTCAGGTCAGAGTCTGGTCGCGCCGGTGAGCGACGGGCGCGATACATCCTGTTTGGTACTTTAGAAATGTTAACAATCAAATTTGTGAGAACAACATGCATTACTATTGCACAATGCTCTAGTGACATCGTGATGAGGATCAGATAGATCATTATTATGCAAAGTTAGTATGAAAGGGGAATGTCAGAAATTCTGTAGCGAACAAGGTATAATTAGTATCCGAATGGAAACCTCCCGAAATCGTTCATGGAGTTCTGCATATGAATTTTGTTAGTGAATAATACGGTCTATCTTTTGCTACCACCGTGCGAACTGGCAACACTCGCGTTTTAGGCTATTGGCTTCATTCACAAACCCCCCCCCCCCCCCCCTCTCATGATATGATGCTCACTTACAATTGACTTAACAAGGTAACATGCTAGTCATCAAATTAGCCATTTAGGATATTGACATGTCGTCTTCTTGTCTGTGGCAGTTTGGGGAATTCCTCTTACTGTACATGACTCTAGGTTTCCTGGATGTTCATTCATAAGTCATAACCCACCCACCCCCAGCCTTTGAGGACGATGTTAGTCGAAACACCACACCAACAGGCTGTGTTGGGCCTGATACTGATCTCATAGTTGCCAAAAGCCCGCCACTTTGCTCTTATATCACAACTGCTCGTCCATTCCCAGTGATTTAGAAATAATAACTGCAATCTCATCATACGCTCTGACCTACTGTCTACCTTACATTGTGTCGTAACACTAGCAGACACCGAGGTCAGATTTTTCATTGAAATCTCACAAAAATAATGTGGCTAACCGAAGTCAGTTTTGAGGTATCGGCAGGTTTTTCTCCAGGTGTAGCCCAGTCGCATTTGGTAGTAGAAGTTGTTGTAATTATTGCATCACAATCCGTTAGTTATTACCATTCGCCAAGATATCGAGGTCCGCTACCACTCAGTTTCCATCGGCAGGTGCTTTTTCATTGCATTGACATCTCATTCGACATGAAACATTCTGAATAGTTTTGAATCTGTGCAAAGCTTTGAGCCTAGCTCAATGTTAGGGCTAGTTAAAAGTGGTTACAGTCCTGTTGACCTCAGCCCTTATATCAAAGGCTATAGCAGAACTTTTGCTAGGCTTGTGATGACAAGTGACAGGTGTGACCTCTGCAAGTCCAACACTGTGTTTCCTGATCAGAACCAGCAGACACTGTTAAGGCAAGTTGAGGTGGCTGAAGATTTGCCGACTGTACAGCCTCACATATTGCAGAGGCAGCAGGTCTGATCACAAGCTTTGCAAGTACTGCGCTCACTACTTACGGCACAGGCTCAAGGATCCCCATTGACTGACCTCCATACGAGTCTGAGGCCGTGTCTCCTGATGAGAGCCAGCAGACACTCGTTGAGGCTAGTTGTGGTGGCTACAGCCTGGCTGACCAATTCAACCTCACATACTTCAGAAACCGTGGGTTCGATCGTGTCCGCGAGCCTAGCAGTGACTAGATTCTACACAGTGTGTGGCAGGCTGAATAGAACCTATTGACTGTGACCTCCAAGGCTGTGTACCCTGATCAAAGCCAGCAGACCCACGTTAAGACTAGTCGTGGTGGCTTCAATTTTGCCAACTACAGCCTCACCAATTCAACCTCACATACTTCAGAAAATGTGGGTCCAATCTTAACCTTTTGCCATGCCTCACAAGCCTAGCAGTGACTAGATTCTGTACAGTATATGGCAAGCTGAATAGTCCCTACTGACTCATCTCAGCGTGTCCAGTGCTGCGTCTCCTGATCAGACACTCGGCTAGTTGTGGTGGCTTCAGTCCTGCTGCCTCACATATTGCAGGGTTCGTGGGCTTGATCAGAGGCAACATCTCGCGAGCTTTGTGGTTACTAGATTCAGGCTCAAAGGCAGGATTCAATAATTATGTACGGATGCGGTGTAAATTTCGAAATTGCATTTTTGGGAAGAATACACATTTTTTAGACTGGAAAAGACTGTATGGTGGACAAAAGACAATAAATATGTAGCAGCTCATAAATATGGATGTTAAATTGCTTCATGAGGACAATGTTCCATAATTTTATTTTTGTGGTCTGTGACATCAATGCTACAATGCCTGCCCAGCAGGGGCGTACGCAAGGGGGGGGTTTTGGGGGTTGAAACCCCCCCCATGACCCAAGATTTTGAGATTTTTTTGGGGAAAAAATATCGTTTTCATCGATTTTGAAGCTATTTTCGGTGATTTTAGGCTCACACAATGCACCATTTTGCATTTAGAGTCCTTTAAGATGCATTTTTCGCCCAGGGGGAGGGTGTAAGCTATTTTTTTCCAATTTTGAGAACCCAAAACCCCCCCATGACAAATTTCTGCGTACGCTACTGGATACAACAGTCAACGTCATTATAGTTTAAATGGCTTCGTGTCATATTGGATTGCCCTGCTCCGCCGTCGAATCACAAACGAGTCAATCTCTCGATGTGATCGACAGCCCGCATCCAATAAACGGAGAGACCATCAGCGCTTTAAATTGAACATTCAGCGACCATTCATTGTCCATGTTGCATGGCAGCGATATACGTTCAGATAAAGTGAATTTGTCGGCATAGCTCCAGTGCTTAATAACCTGTTCACATTATAGGAGTCCACACTTGGTGAACGAAACTGTATTCATTTTCAATTTTGAAGTTGTCACTTCATTTTGCATTGGATGTTTATGTAAGTTTAGGGGGTTTCAGGTAAGTCATGTGTGTTAGTTCATTTCTAAAAATAGAACATATGTTACTCAGGGGCAACGTGACAGTTAATCAAATCATAGGCGAGCGCGTTTCCTAAATGTTTTGGTGGACAATACAGTACTGAAGGTACGGAGAACCTATTCACCATTGGCCTAACCATTATAAAAATAGTCCGTTCCGTCGGTGTCTTTCATTCAAATTTATTCTGAAGAAACTAGAAAGGTTATTTAGCAATGCTATCATTTTAGTACTGAGTCGTACCACTGAGGGTTCTTCCAACGAATTTCAAAATAATTAGGAAAATTGCAAAATTATTTAGGGTTATTGGTAAATTCAACAAGCTCAACATGTTTGGCAAATTATAAAGCAAGCGAGTGGCATTAATGAACGATGTTGCCTTTTGGAAACGTTTTGTTTGAAATGGTTACATAAGGCGAAATAAGGCGAGAGAGCTCCTCTTATATATTTTGAAGAGGTACTGTATTAGCGCCAGCAAGTAATTCATCTGGTTCCTGCCACTCGTTCGCGGCGCAGATAAACGCCATGTAAAGAATTATCAGCTTATATGCTATTTGATCACTGTTGATTGCCCTGCGCTGTTGCAAAACACGATCTCCGTCGAGGTCTTCACATATATTTAGGCTCGTAACGAATACACAGCAGCATGGACATTCAGGAGACTGATCTCGTGACAGTCAGTGTCTGTGTTGAATGAACTGAAACGCTAAAGGGTAATGATAATCTGTCAGTGAATAAGGATATATTTTCAGCCGTCTCAAGAATTCAATCTGTTTCGTCCCAGCATTTAATGTAAGAAGTTCGTGAAATGATAATTCATGATGATATTAATGATATCATTGTTCTATAAATCGATAGAACCTGTTTTGTGAGCGTATTTGCATCATACCCTCCTAAATACTGTCTATAGTCAACGCCAATGTCTATTCATTGGTTGGAACAATACCTAAGAACCAGGTGGAATGATTGTCATTGGACCTGAACGTTCGCCCTCTGTTTACACTTGACAACCCTGTTCTGTCGCTGAATCACAAACAACATCGCGCTATTGAATAAATAGTGAACAGGGCGCATCCAATGTAGAGACCAGAAGCTATTTTCTGTTTGTCAGTTTACGTGTTTCACGAAATGGTGAACGCCGTAGAAAGAAGGTGAATCGGTCAACATATTGCGACCTTGTACACAAACGAGAAATACGACTGATGATTTACACCCAAAGTGGTCAACGCCGTAGACAGAAGGGAAACATGGTCAGCAAATTGCGACCTTGTACACAAACAAGAAATACAATGATCTGCACTCAAATGAGGGGGTCGTGACCGGAAACATATTCGTAGTACAATTCAGCTACAAGGAGTGTATGACGCGGTTGTCGCATTAAACAGACATTATAGAAGAAACCCATATAAACCGTGATAAGATCTCTCCCCATTCATTGGACTGCCTCGTTCTGCGGCAGAATCACAAACGGCGCCAATCTCTTCTTATGATCGACAGGCCGCATCCAATAAATGGAAGAAACTACCGGAGGCTACACATTCATCAGTTGACAAACAGTAGTTGTGTTGCACAAAGCGTTAAACTGTCAAGCAAGGCGGATCTGTGAGCGAGTGGCTGCGGATATTCTTTTTGTGTGCAATATGTAATGTAATATTGTAAGCACAGTTCTATATTGATCCACTCCCGGGGAAAATACGGTATTCTTGTTGAGCGTGCTGAGGACGTTATTTTACGCTGGTAAGTCATATTTACCCTAATTGCTCTTTCATTGTACTGTACTGGACTGCATTGGATAACTTTTCTGCTGGAGTTTGCGCTATATAAGTCCAACTGTCATTATTATTATTAGATCTGCCCACTGGTGCATATGGGAAAGGCAAGCAGGTATTGTAAACAAATCATCCTCCACAAATGATAAACTAGGAGAGGAAAAAAAGTAGGGGACCTATGTGGAAATCCAAAACCCCGCTCTAAAATGCACTGAAACGAATCGATTGCCTGTTTGTCTCGATTGTCTGCGCCAAGATCACCGAACCCTTGAATAAATTTGGTCTTATTTTTCATTGTTATTGTTTTTATTTATATTTGGCCATTTGGATAACATTTACTTATAAAATGAATATATAAAATATTTCCATTATTTCATATTCGGAGCGAAGCACAAACGTATTCATTATTTCCCGACAACCCAAATATCCCTCCCTGCAGCACCGTTTGATTGTAGAACTTGAAGGGCAATATTCCGATTACAATAAATAGTATCCTGCGTGTCGCAGGAAGAGTATCGATATAATTGTCATAGGAAATCACCTCAGAACTGGAACTACGGCCTACAATCTTCGACAACAATGATGGGACACTACAGACCCGTGGCCCAAACGTAGTGCGAAAATCGCGCAACTGACCCCCCCCCCCCCCCGGGGTGGGCCCCACAAACCACCTGTCAA
>JAUOBX010130820.1:0-12520 GCA_032360705.1 Eupentacta quinquesemita
GAGGCCCTTTCAAGAAAACTAGTTCATAATTGCTACATACAATGCATGTTTAGATATCCGCTTACATCAGTTTAAGGAAAGTCTAATTATACCAACACAAGCATTCTGCCGGAGTGGCATCGGTAGACAGAAAGTATATTAGTTGAAAAGTAGTTCTCTACGGCACCGCTGAAGCGAATAACATACCCGGAGACTTTCACCCCATGCAGCAGTTTGAATACGGATAACGCATGACATATTTCGTACTTTCTAGATCGATGACTTCCCAAATTGAATAAGATAATATATTTGCATGATTATGAAAGTTAATTTAGGGTAATTTTTCTAGTTATGTGACATTCTCTAACTGTGTGGACTGAGTAAGAAAGTAAGTTGCCCGAAAAAAGTGTATATCCTGGGCACAGTGCCTAAAACTCTTCGAGTAAAACGCTCGGGGGAGGGGAATTCTGCCCCAATATGAAATGGGCCCCTCACCTACACCTCACTCTAGTCTTTTAGTGTACTCAGTGTCTTATGTGTTCACGTGCATATTCGCTGATATTTTGACGATCTTGTATTTGTCTCTTCAATAGTAATTGGTTGAGTTTCCATCGCCATCGCAGTTGAACCTATGTTCGTTCTTCATTTGCTCACATTACACATACCTGGAACTTGCCTCCCTGGGATATGTTTCCTCCTACTCATAAGTTATCTCCATCTTCTCGAACGCACGATCAACTAGCTGAATCATCCTTATCCCCTACACGTCTTCTGTATATGGGGGTTGTCTTCCCTCTTCAGGCAATTACGGGTCCGCCCTCGCTCTTGTCAGTTTGCTAGAGAAACCTGTTTGCCATTCTCGTAGTATTGATGATATCACAGTTGAACGTCATTCAAGATCAGGTGTCACTCTGACTACATTCACAAAATAGATTACACGAGCAATACAAAATAGGAACTCCATACAACGTATGTAACATTCTTACATCAAATATAATTATGTACATTTTACATGTTCGAGTGTAAGGGTAACCAAGTTCAGGTGAAACGTACATATCTCAAGAATTGTCCATGGAGTTATCATCTTACTTATTTGGTGTGATCTATTTTGTGAGTGTACAATACCTCCATCAAAGGACAGTGTGACACAATGACGCCTATAATTGCAACATTGGGAAACTGCCTCGGAGGCTTCAGCGACGACAAAAATGAACACTCCACACCTGCTGAGACGGATGCCCAACGAGGCGATGAGAGGTTATGACGACCAATGTCCTGAACTTTCAGCCATTGGGCATATCTCGCACGCGGGGCAATGAGGCGCATTACATGGAATGGGTTATGCGAACTTTATACAACGGGTCAAGAACATATGTTTTTTACTTCAGTTTAACCTAGAGTGTATATTAAAGCATCCATGTGAGAACCAGGGTTATATTTGAAACAATAAGATCAAGAAAGGATGAAATACAAGTTTTGCCAATGTCTACACTTTTATTTAAAAAACAATCTCTATTTGGTGTATTCACATTGGAATAGAAAAATGCGTGTTTGTTCCATCGTGATTAGAAGCTAAATCGAGCCGAGTGATACCACTTGCTAGTCAGTAATACTTCTATATGTATGAGCGAATGATGTTACGTGAGTCTGGCCCGACATGCTATGAATATCCATATCGAATAAAGGATGACACAAGAATCACTAACCTTGGTTAGAGAATATATCAAGAGAAATATGTAATTACCTGTACTGATTTCAACAAACATTCATTTGGCTAATGATCTCGGATGTACGATACCGGATAATCAAGCATCTTGTTTTCCCTTCACAATGTTGATATCAACAAACATTGGCTAACAATCTTGGATCACATATACAATACCTGCATAATCAAGCACACTTCTGATTGATGAGAATGATCAGACCAAGTACTGTACAAACCAAAATCAATATTTTGTCATGGAATTATTGTCATGAACTGTCCTGCTCTTTCAATGTAATGGTTATATTCGCAATCATTGGATAGTGATAGGCTCACATATACGATACCTGCGTGATCAAGCACACTTCTAATGAAAATGATCAGACCAAGTATTGCACAAACTAAAATCAATAATTGTCATGGAATTATCGTGATGAACTGTCCCGTTCTTTCAATGTAATGGTTATATCAGCAATGATTGGATAGTGACTATATATCACATCTACAATACCTGCGTGATCAAGGGTGAATTTCAATTGAGATGGTTAGGTCGGCTAACCATGCAGTTGAATAACAGACTAATTCTAACCAAGGTTTAGACTTCAAATAAGATAGATATTCCCAAGAATACACACCGGTCACGAATTTGCATGGATGTAATCCCGGCTTTAGGATTTGTAATAGTTCGTGCATGGGTCATCAATCAATTTATTAATCTATCCTAAAGTTACTGTTGATATGACGGCATGATTCACACCGCAACACTTTGCTATCCTATCACATTGATTCACAAGTGGAGTCAGGTTATACAGCCGCATAAATTATTCCGTCCTCTGAATATTGTTTTCTTTTAGTTGACTATTTTACCATCACGGCTCGATGTACGCAACAGCGGAACTATTACGTCATTTTTGATCGGCTTTTAGGTATATTTCATTCATATTCATAGTATTCCGGAAAACACACCCCTAATCGTGTTTCGACTCACAATATGGGTTGACGAGGTCACGGAATTTGAGTCGTCATTTTGTTCACGTGATATTCTACCCAGCGATGTACATTGACAGGTTTCGAATAGGTTATAGCATATCGTCACTATTATTAAGTCATTGCTGAATTCGTTCCGATATAGTACGGGACGATTGTTTTTTTCAAACAGACCCATCCATCATTCATGTGGGTAGTGCGAGACAATTTTGCCGCCTAAATAAATATAATGACCATGCGGGACGAGAGAACATAATATTTTCAACTATTTCAATTTACAAAATTCGTGTTAATGCATATTCAGTCCCGATACTCATTGGAATGAATTTTGCGGTGATGAAATGCAAACGGCAGCGTTTAATATTCGACGGAGGATTTGAGATGATCCCCCATCCTGGTATATCTTCCCCAGGACGGATAGCACATACACACATTCTTCCCGTATGCGGTGCACCCGATTGTCAGTCTACTATGATTTAAGCTAGGAATCGAAATCTAGTACGGATGCGAATACAGAATGAATTTGAAAATCACAAGCAAGGACTGGAATATGCAGGCAGAAAATTAACTGACAACCTAACATTTTGAGATGGAGACAATATTGAACGATACCAGCAGATTTGTAAACAGGTGTCAACCCTGCGTTTCGAGAGAGGACTCCCTAAAAATATATTTACCGTATGCGGTATTTCTGTCGCATGAGTACGCAAGGCTACTTGTCCTACTAAATGCGTGTATTATTTCAGTCGTATGGTTCTTTTCTGCGGTGGAACCGGTCTGTATCGCTGCATCACGATTACTGCATATTCGTACAACTTTCCTGTCTCTGCTTCACGAAAATTCGTGGATCATCGGAGTTTTACCGCATCCGCATGAAGGGAGTCGTGGTTTACCACCTCGAACGTACCCACGTTTCCCCCGTATGCGATGTACTCTACTGTCAACCACTATTGATATATTCGTTACTCCGATCCTGGTATGGATAGTAATCAAGAAAGGGCATTTCACTCCTATGATAAGATAATTTCTCAATGAGTTGTTTCCATGCCTTTCCTGTTCAGCACTGTAGGAGGCGACAGACGATTAAACATAAAGATTATTTTCCCTCTGTCAGGTTTACGGATGATTAATAGAGTCCATGTTGAATGACATTCTCCTGTTTCATCTATTTGCGCTGTTCGTAGTGCGTGGTGTATGTTTCATCCATCCTATAATCTATCGTATAGTTCTACTGAATGGTTGAAATTAATACCAGCGGGCGTCTGTAAATAGGTCTGTCCTCATAAATAGTCTTCTCCAAGGTTTAATCTGTTGAAATCAAAATAAAGACAAAGTATTAGGCAGGTGTAGCATCGTATTGATGATATGTTATGATGAAACGCATTTCTAGGGGTGTTTCCGACGCCGCTGTTTCCACCGCTGCAGGAAACTTCAGGCGTTATCGCAATGATGACTCGCAAACGCGTAGTCTATTCGATCCGAGACTTGTAACACAAGTTCGCCCTAGATAAATCTCGGATGGGTTTGAAATTTGACGCATGCCCTCTATTTGCAGGTTTGCCCGATGTGCAGTGTGTGCGAAACAGGGTGGATGTGAACGACAGTTAGACTCGAAAATGTGGCTGTCAAGTCATGGTCACTGGAGGTCAGTTCTGCGTAATTTAGGCGATCTTCAAAACGTTGTCGGATTTGAAAGGAACTTAGTTATGTAAACTAAAGTTGATCCTGATCAAATTCCAGTTTCTTGAATTTTAGATCATGAAAGTAGATCTAGCATAGCATGGAGCGTGGTATAGTCGAGTTGACTAGAGCGTCGAGCTGGTAATTCAAAGGTTACCGGTTCAAGTCCGTGTTGCACCCTTGTGCAAGTTGCTTCATCCCGATTTCACACAATGAGAGGGAGGTGATTCATATGCTGCCATCAGCGTTTAATGATCACATCCTTCGCATTGAGGTCACGTTTCAGAGGCATCATTTGCCTTGTTCTGTGACATGGTGAGGGTTCGCAGCTGACAAGAGCGCTGTATCCAGGTGAACACCCCAGCCGGCTTGTATGGAGGCCGTGCCACCGTCTCCGGCAAGCGAACCATCAATCAAACAAATTGCCTAAGTGGCCTATAACACTGCTATGTGAGCCCTATCGCCTATCAAACATTCCGCTGCCCCTCTGATCATGGTTTGGCCCCCTGCTATTCAAACCTAGTTACTGGCCTGATCGTACCCTCAATGTATAGCGGGATACAGTGTCTGCGCATAAATACATGTGGAGTTTATGTCGGTTTTAGGTTTATTCAAACAGCAGTGGGGAATGAGCAGCAAGCAGCCATCACTGTGAAACTTAATGTTGTATTATATGCGTAATTGTTGTGATTTATATCCTGTAAATGTGTATGAGAACTGATCCCTGTTGTGTGTCGTCCATGGGCACATCAGACTAGCCACTAGGGTTCATTATCCAATGTCAGCTACCCCCATTGCATCTGTTCTTCAACGCCTCGCATCGCCCGCAATACAGGATCCTAGCCATCCTTGACCAGTGAACCGCCAACCTGTAATGTCCTCACATTTGTTAAACCTTCAGCCCACATGTAGAGACATTCGATACAGTTATATTTGAATGTTTATAATTCACAAATAAACGCTGGGAAGGGTGAAGCATTGAGCACGGAATACCTTGTATGGCAGGGAGAGAATATGTTATCGAACAAAGTAATCTTCTAACAATCCAGAGAAATGTGTTACTGACACGTCAAACAAATGCCACGACTTAATTAAATTCGTAAAATAATGACGATTTGTTTTCATTTTGTTCATATTCCAGACGTGATACCGATGATGAGACTATGTACTCGCCTCTGTGCTTATTTCAAGTCATCTATTGACTGATGGTTTGGGCGATGAAGTAAAACTTGTCTTTTTGCGTTGGCGTATCCTGTCTAATTGATTACCTTCATGGGTTTTGTCAAGCGCTTTTGATTGTGTTTACAAAATTATAATATACTATTACTATTATTATTATTATTATTGAAAATGCCATGTCGGACTATTATGTTTTGCTGCGTTCCATTCGTTATCTTGTTAGCTGTTATCACTCTCACTTTGGTTAATTTAATTGTCTGCAAGTCTGTGTGGAGGTGATGTGTGTATGGTTCTCTCTGAATAACATTTGTGATTTTTGAAAGTTTGATCTGCACCACCATGACCACAGACACTGAAATAGAATTATTTATATTATTTATTGGAAGATGAACAACACCTATCGCATAAGGACGCGTGCCCTCATAAAATAGTTTACACAAAATAAGTACAATATGAACATTCTAAGTAAAATTCCCACAATGAATATAACTGAATTTGACTCAACCTGAGTAACTCTGACTAAAAATACAGAATACAGTTCATATCTCAAATGTAAGAATTGTACTTGAAATGTTTAGAGTTCTTATTTCACATATCATGTGAGTGTGCCATAACAAGGTGTGGTACCTGAAGAAGTAGTAACAAACTCACCATAGTCGATAGCTCCAATTACCGCCGTCCGTGCATCAGCCATGGAACCATTCTTTGCGGATTGACAAGGTTCACTGACAGAGAAAAAGAAGAAGATGGGGTAAAATACTCGTTTATGGTGCGTATATAGCCCCCTATCACTACTTCACAGCTGTATCAGAGCGCTCAACGGATATTATCCCGATCATGGGAACCAGGCATGCTCTCTGAGTCCCCGACAATCACGGAGAATAAGCTGCTGCCGCTAGTAGCAGGTAGCAATGAAGATGGAGCGCCTCGCCTAAAGACGTGACGAGAAAGCCAGGCGGCCATATACAGGAATCGAACTCACAATCGTCTGCTCATTAGTCTGGAGCTCTTCCGACTGAACTAATCCGATCATGGAGCAGTGTAAACCAGCCTGTACGTCGCAAACCATGTTCGTTATTTCAAATGAGTCGCACCTGTATACCAGTTTGTTCACACTGAATACAAGGTTCATCATTGGCGATGGGCCTCGTATAATTATTGATTGTACTCCATCAGCAGATCATGAGGAATAATTGAGGGATTAGGGTTAGCGTTAGCGATCGATTTTTTTCTTCTGTTTTCCGGTGCTGGGCCCTGTCTACTCAAAATTCGGATTGAAGACAGTGTGACAATTATTTCTGTCAGAGTGTTAGGACCCAAATGACTGTGGCACTTTTTTTGTCCTGCCTGCGTTACTATACATGTACATGTTTCCATTAGCTACTTAGGCACACATTCACATCATGGCTTTACAGAGTGAATCCACGCGTCTGTAGCTACCACTCTTGCCACAACCACAACTCACGAGTTTTGTCACAACCACTGCCCACTTTTGTCACAACGGAGGTTACAAGTTTTGTAACAATTAGGAACCTCTTGTATATGTCACACATATTGAGATAAGAATTTCTGTTACTGAATTCGTTTGATATCAGTGACAAAACATGTTACCCGGTCCGTTGTGACAAAAGTGATTGACTGTTGTGACGAAACTCGTACCGGTGTCAAAAGGAGTTGTTGTGACAAAGTGTCTGTTACACGCGTCTGGTTATCCTATTACACAAATTGACTCATGTTGTTCATAGGTATGTCGAGCATAATTGCTTACCCGGAGGGGTCGAACCGTTAAGAGCGGAAAATAGAAATACATTTGAGGCTGATCCTGTAATCATGCAGAAACTTAACCGATACTCCCCCTTTGTGTTCAGCAGCAAATATTTCAACGCACACGATCATAAACACACACTGAAACAAGTCACTGAAATTGTAAAAAGTGTCCCTGAAGACTGGTTTAGTATTCAGCATATATCAACCCATGTATCTACTGTTGATGTTGTAAGTTATATGTTATTGTTATGAAAGTTCGAGAAATCTTTACCTAACGCTGTTTTTGTCGATCAATTATGTGCCATGTGGTAATGGTACCCGACAGACAAATGAGGAGGAGTTTGACACACCCACTAGACTATATTTAGCTACAAGATCTGTTTGAAATTGATATCATTCTACTGTTTACATTTCAGCCCGCAACAAGAAAGATAACGTATTGGAAACGAAGGCTTTCAATTTGCCACATAGGAACGTGCGATCCTTATTATCTATTCACTCAACAACGGAGGGATAGATAACAAGAACGTGTCGCCTGTTAGATAAGTCATGATTGATAACCATACCACCGAGGAGTTATCAATGATTCAAGTAGACACGTTCACAACGGGTGTTCAAAATATTAGGACCATCCAGTTAATTGGAGTCGTATCAGTGTTTCTCATTGTATATTTCCCGATTAGTCTTCCCTTGCTCATATGATGTGTATACCTTCACAGGACATGACCCGTTTACTCTCTACCTGAGCAAATCTAGAGGTGTATAGATACGTATCGATCTCACTAAAGTTAACCCGCAAACACGACGCAAACGAGGACTGTTGTGTAATGGTTTATTGTTGTCATTATTCATTCAATTTCCCAACACCATGCCTGAAATATATTATATTATTTTCTATTCTGTCATCGCGATCGCCATAGTTCCCAGTTGATTTGGATCGACCAAAGCCATCAGAGCTGTCACATGGCGTAATCTGCATTTGTTCGTGGCCATATGACTTCAGAGAACGTTTTGGCTGTTTGCAATGACATATACGCGACTGTATGTGAGGCCTATATTGCAATTATGTTCTCTGAATCGCCACATGTCACGTACAACACACAATAATATAATATATATATTATATATATATATTTAGTAATATATGTATATATATATATATATAATCCCATTTCTTTCGGAAGTTTTGAGCTCAGCGTTGACGTAGAATCGTGTTGAGTTTCCAGTCAGCTAATAGGTTAGGACTTAAAATTGAGTTTGTAGTTGTGGTTGAAACCCGACTTGACTTGGCTTGACTATGAGCATCCATTATTCAGCAGATTCGAATCGGATGAATATTTGATAGTTGAGCCTAGTCATATCAATGCATTTGCAGCAAAATTCCATCGGTCCCGAATGCAAATAAAATAATATATATATACTACCAGCTGACCATATAACCTGGAACTTACTCATGGTATTACGTGACCGATAGCCTTCGTGTATAGAAAAACACGTGTAACATATATATATATATTTATTTACATTGCTGATTTTGCATGTGTTTTGTCGTTGTCCCAATGGTTTGCTTGTTGAATTTTGTGTCCTTCCCCCATTTAGTAGTTCTAATGTCTATTCATCTTGTATGTTCCTTCGCCCTTTCAGTTGTACACAGCGCCTAAATATGTATTGTTATTATTATCGTTATCACTCTGCTGATTCTAATTGCCTCCAGTCTAAGAGACCTTTCCAGCTAACCGTATCACGGGAGAGTGATCTGAGTATAAGGTTATTCAAATTCATATAAGTGTATCAAACTCTTCCATAACTAATGATGGATATATTTCCGCGCCCTGAGTGTGTTTTCACATTGTGAGGCGCGTCGCATATTCGAAAGTATCATTATCATTGTAATCATTCTGCTAATTTGAATTGCCTCTGGTCCGAGAGACTTTTTCAGTAACCGTATTACTAGTGAGTATACAGCTCAAGCCCAAGTATAATAAATCATTTTATTACCAATGTTGGGTATATCTTCGCCCGAAAACGATCGGGAGACAGCTAAATCGGCATATCATTTATTCTTGAAACTGGGTATTCTTATCTCCGGGGGTTGAATGCTCCTTCAAATTTATGGCTTGAGTCTTAGACGACGTATCAGCCGATAAAAATAGTGATGTTCGGACTTAAGATTTATGATTGTTATCATTCCAAATATCTGCCTCGTGTCTCTTAGCGCGAGTTCATCTTTGATAATGATATCACTGACAGTACTGGAGAGCGATTGGTATTTTATTGCTAGATGATGATAACGGGGACGGTGACCAACTGCAATTAACATTCAATTCCAGTGACATGCCGTTAGGATCTAAAGTGAACTTTATCCATTTTCATCCAATCATGTGTACTGGTGGAGTACGAATCTCTCCCACTTTGAGATTAACCTGTGAGTTACGATGTAGTCAGCAATGGTCAATGATGATCGGAGAGGGACAAAACACGCCGCTACGCGACCTCGCCGCAGCCAGTGACCATCTATGATTCACCTGAAGGTCGCGATTACCCCTACGCGTGAGTTTTTTTGTATCTCATAGGTCCCGTAGGGCCAGATGAGATATTGTAGTCAGTTTGCCATTTCACCCATATCACAGTTACTGGTCGCCATAGCAACGGTTGCTATGGTAACTATTCTGTTGGGGGAGTTACTTGCATTGAGGGGTACCCTATGGTAGGGTGCCCATGGGTGTTAAGTGATCCAGTAACGAGGTATGCACGAAAAGGTTTCCGTTTGTATGTGTGTCACAGGTTTGGGAGTGTTTTGCCATTTGTGTTTGCTACAAGAATCACCAGTTGCCCTAAATGAGTTATCACTAATTAGTGATTAGGGCATCAGGCCTATATGATTTTTTGCCTGCATGTACCATCCACAGGACTGCTTAATTTATCCTGGATAAGAGATTCACTGCTACTGCTCACGGCCCTCATGAAGAAATATATTCGGGAGAACAGATTCCCCTAGTTTTTGATGAGTTACCCTGTAGACTTTAGTAACTGTTAGCCCAAGCAGACTCTGGGTTGGCCTGGTTATTTCGATAGTCTGGTTTTCTGCGCAGTTTGCATTTCGTTTATTGTTTCGTGTTGTTGTATTCTTAGTTTTGCCTGGTTCTAAGTGTAGTGTCGTCTGTGTTGTTTTTGCAGTTGTAGGCTGCTTCTCATGTTAGTTGGCTGATCACACAAATCTTTGTTCTATAACTAATATTTAGGCCAGGCCAGCCTAGTTACGAAATGCAACTGTGTATTTAATAGTAATTATTGCACATATAAATAGGCTATGAGACTCCAACTCCTAAGCAATGCAGCATAAACAGCTGTGAGTTAATGACTAAGTTAGGCCCATACCTCAATAAAATAGGCCACGAGGATTGGCAGTTTATGTTGTCAACAGCGACGTTACACAGATCTCTTTTTAATATAGTAGGCAGTACCTTGTAGTTGTAGTTGTAGTCATTACTCCCTTGGAATTATCATTTTGGAAGGGTCACTAAATACATATTACCAGAAAAATGTAGTGGAATTTTTAGAAAAATTCGGAGAGAATTTCCCTGATTTTTGGACAAATTGTGATTTTGGCTAGTTTTTCACTATTTTCCATTATATTCAAGACTTATGAGGCTCGAATGACTCCCAACTTTTCAACAAGGTGAGGAGACACCGATTTTCCCTCAATTTGGGGCGAAAATTTCGAAAAGCGCAGAATTTGGAGGGGAATTCCCTGTTTTGGGGTCAAATTGTGATATTAGGTCAAATTTTAGGGATTTTGCACAATTTCCAAAGATTGCAATGCTTCAATGACTCCAAACCTTGCAATGTGTGGAATTGTTATGGAACACAGGGTTTTCAACAATTCTCATCAAATCATCTGAAAAATGCAGAATTTTGAGCGGAATTCCCTTATTTTGGGTCAAATATAATATTTGGCAAATATTGCAGATAATTTTCAATTTTCAAAAGTTGCAAGGCTTGAACGAACTGAAACTTCTTCAACACTGTGAGAAGTTACAGATGACTGTTCTTTTCAAGATTACCAAGAACATTTTTCAAAAGATGCATAATGTGGGGGGAATTACCCCTCACACACATATTGACACAGAATTCAACATGAAATATAACAAATTCAGCATTTGGAGGGAATACCTTTCTTGGTTGATAGTGTACATGGATTACAATGCCTAAGTGATTTTCAAGGTATTTTTTGCAGAATTCAGACCAAAATGCCAAATTGATTTGATAGAGTTTATTAATTATGATGATTCAGCAAAATCATAGTTTAGGGGGAATTTGATTTGCCAATTTCCATAACAAAATATTAGTGAGAACAATAGTTGAGTTATTCCCTTTCCCCAGGTTGAACAATTACTTGCAGGTATTCCTACTCTGCTACTCTATGAAACTTAGCTAACATTTTTTATTGAAAGAAATACAAATCTGACTTTGGTAGTCACTTTTAGTTTCAGAACCTGAAGGCACATTTTCATTAGAACTAAAACATTTGTTAAGAAGTATATCCTTCTTTCCATTTCCTGAATTAGAGATTAAGGTGAGGGTTCGAAAATTTGTGGCAAGTTGTCAAGATAACATACATTTTTCATCCTGGGGATAGAGAATGGTAAAACCTCTTTTCACCCCAACTTCACATAATGATTCATTTAAAAGAACGGGAAAGTTTCAGGGGGCAGTTTGGCATTTAGAAGGACACAAGGATGAGGTGTCAAAATGTTGAAAATAGCATGTCCATTTAGGGTTTTTGAGTGCTCTTTCGAATCCACATGTTCATATTATTCAATTAACCATCGAACAATCATGGGACAGCATATCTACGGATGGGTGCCTTTTGAGGTGGGGAATTGGAAATTGGATGCTGCTAAATTCTGGTTGTTAACAATTTCAACTCCCCTAAACCCCATCACTCTACAAAGTTAAAGTAGGCTTCTATTTCCACGGACCGATGCTGGAATACTAGGCTCACTTGTAGGTCTTCCAGTTTTGAATGACGAGGCCTAGGCCTAACCATCAAGAGCGGAAGAGTGGTCAAGCGGTATCAGTGACGCTTGGCAGTACAATGGGTCCGGTTTGATCCGGGTTCGATTCCCACAAACACCATCAGGCGATTTCCTCCAGTGGTGGCTGTACTCACAGTGACGACTGGCGGGATCTCGGTGTCCGGGCTCTGCTGTGGCGCAGTAGGCT